>KE155069.1:0-25086 GCA_000411075.1 Sisymbrium irio | reverse complement strand
CCCCTCCCGGTGAGCCCCCATGTCCTTTCACTAGGTCCATGGGCCGGCCCACCCCTGTCCGACGGTCGGTGCTTTAACCGGAAGATTCAAAAGTCATGATATACTGACCCTGCAATCACCACATGACCGTTCCCGTGTTTTTGGCATCACTCACACAATACCGCGAATGACTTCCCGGTAGGTCACCCATCTTTTGACTACTCCAGGTCAAACACGCTTAACCCTTGAGTTTTTTCTGGATGTACAACCGAAAAGTTAAGTGCACTTTGGTGACATAAGTAGCCAAATAAATTCTTTTAACTTTTCCATATAAGTTTCGATATACAAGAAATTAGGATGTTACATATACATCTCAAAAATACCCACTTATCAAAAACTAATTGGTAAGTAATGTGAGATATCAAAAAATGTTCCATATTAGAAATCTAGACAAGGAATATCTAATATATAAAGAGATGTCTAACTTAAATGATTAAGATTAAATGATTAAATGATATTTCACGTTCTTCCCCTTAAACTAAGGACCACACTCATCTCGTGTGCTTTTTTTCAGTAAATCATCTTGGCACCACCTTGTACCATTGGAAGTGTAGACAAAAATTGTTTAATTAGTACACAAAATTTTGGGAAAAAATCCAAAAATTAAATCCATACGGGCTTACCTTAAAAAACCTAAAAATAGGCAATGAGCTTTCACAATCCCAACAATTGGTATCAGAGCAACACTAACAGCAAGAAGGAATTCAACAACCACAAAACAGTAATGAAGATCTCTCGAAAAAGGACGTGAAGCTTAAGGGGTTGAATGTTCTGTAAACTCCAAAAAGCTTATACCTTAACTTATCTTTTCCTTTTTGATTACTCAAGCTAGAAGTTTTCTTGGAGCTTACACAACTTTCACCCCCTTAAATCTCAAATCTTTTTTAGAAAGATATTTGTTACCGTGTCGTGGTTGTTGAATTCCTTCTTCCTGTTAGTGTTGCGTGCCACAGATACATCAAGGAAATCAGCCATATATTATCATTCTGTGATGATTCATCAACAGATCTTGCATCTCTCGACTATGTTCTTTGTATCAAGGATGTCACAATCATTACTATTATGTGAATGTTTAGATATCGTGAATCAGAACTTGAGGATAAACTCTGTTGCAAAAATAAAAAGAATGATATGAGACTCAAATATCATTAATCTGAGTTTGAGGATAAATTCCAAATCAAAGAGAGAAAAAAACTATGAGACTATTGTTAAGTTGATTAGAGTAAGATTAAATTTTTTTTATAATTATTTTTGTTTTTTTTACTTTACAAGTTAAGCTTTCATAAACTTCTTAATTTTTATGTTAAAAATATTTTTCTTTTTGTATTATAATTATAATTAAATTGTCTGAAGATCTATATTTTGATCTCTATTTAATAAAAACAACTTCTAAAAATAATCCCAACCTCTAAAAGAGATTAGACTTGAAAGTAAGTTTAGTTTAACTCCTTTATTTTATTTTTTTCAAATGGAAAAAGTTGATGTCAAAAACTTATCATCTTTTTTGTTAGTTAATAGTATGATTGAATATGTTATGAAGGAAATAGGTTTCCATGGTTTGCCCTAGTCGCGTTTTTTCTCTAGTGTGGTAATTGAGGTTTCGCATCTGCTTTCCTTTTCTGGCGCAGACAGAGTGGAAGCTCGCTGGCGTCACTCCCTCCTCCCTTTGCGGTCATTCTTTTCATCTTTTTTTCTTTGCTTTCTATGTCCTGCATCTCCACCGCAAAATTTCTGCATCCTCTCTGGTCTCTTTCATCTAGATCTGCTGCCTCAAGCTCGAACCAGTAATTTTAATCTCCCTCCTCTGAAGTCATCGATGTCGTATGTTAATCTCTCTTTTCTAGATAATGTCGTTGTCACCTGTGGATGTTTCTGTCTTCTTAATAGGAAGTCTTCTCCTCGGATCTGAATGCTACCCAGGCAAGCCCCACTACCACCATGCCCTCCGTGTGTATGTTAAACAACTCACATCCTTAATTTTTGTATGAGAAATTATGTTCTCTTTGAATCCAATTCAATTATTGATAACTGTGATTCCTATCTACCTCTAGATATCACAGCCTCCGAGTTTTTGAGGGCTTCATTCTCCTAAGAAAAACTTAACTCATACACTCCCTTCAAATCTCCATAAGTGATACTCTACCAATCGTCAAACCGATGTTGCACCCTCTCCATTGCTGCTTATCATCACCACCTGTTTTATATCAGCCATGTGAGCTTCCGTGGATGTTTGGAAAAAAAAATTTGGCTTTTTTCAGCAAATGTTTGACTTCCAACAACCTCGTGCTCTCACTTCTCAACCATCCTAAATTGATCTGGATATTTTTTAACGTTGGACTTTGGCCCAACATACAAGCCACCAATATTTGGATTCGATTTCTCTCTCCAGTCAGCCTAAATCTCTCTCCACATCACTCCTTAGACTTTGGCCAAGAACATGATTATAGTTTATCATAAATCTCTTCCTTATTTTTATTTGAGAGTTAGAGGTAGGTAAAGACCATTTTTTGTCTCTTTTATTATCTTCTAGTAATAATCATCCTTCACTAAGGTTAGATTATCATAATATATCACTTCTAGATATTTGCCATATCATTTTACTTTAAAATCTCAATTCGATTTATATTTAGAAATTAGAAGTTGTTGAATTTGGGTTATTATGGGCTTTCAACTAAAAACCAATTGGTAATTAGTAGATTGGCCCTAACCCTATATATATCACTTAATTATTTCTCCAACTTCCAATGTGGGACTTAATTTGTATTCCAACAATCTCCCCTTCAAACTAAGGACCACATATATGCCTCGATAAGCCCCTCACGGGCTCTCACTCCAGGGTTAACCCCTCACGGGCGCCCATCATTCACTAAGAGACATGTATATATCCACTCATTGTCTAGGTCCACAGACTCTTGGGCTCTGATACCATATTGAATTTGGGTTATTATGGGCTTTCAACTAAAAACCAATTGGTAATTAGTGGATTGGCCCTAACTCTGTATAATTTGTACCCCAACAGAAGTTACCAACGACTGAATTTTGTTTTTATTCAAACTAGGTCAAAGTCTGCCCGACGCACGGAATAGTTTCATATGTTTTTGTTTGTTTATCTTTATGTTCCTTTTTTTTTCTTTTTTTTTTGTATTCTTTAAGCTGTTTCATTTTGTTTTATTTTGTTGTAACTTTAGGAAACTATTTAAGCATTTGGTGATTGCATTTTATTTTTTGTTTTTGTTTTTTAGTATGTATTTATATAATACATTTTATAACTTGTAAGTCAAATTGTAACTGACTATTATTTTTAATATAGATTTTAGTGCATTTATTCGATATCAGGAATATGTTATAAGTCTTTGTAGTGGAAGTTTAGGAAATGAAACATTTCGTTTTTATAAATACGTATTGTTGTCCCTATTAAACATATTATCTTTTTATATGTTTTAGGGTTTTTTGTATCTTTTTGTGAGGTTTTTTTTACCTGTGGTTAGTGAAGAAGTTGTCGTTATGAAAACGAAAGGTGTCACAACAGCAGCATTGTCAGATTCAAAATACTTGGTGAAAAAAAGGAGTGAAGCATGTGGTAAACAATCTACTTCACTGAAAGCAGAGAACACCGCCGCGATGGCGTCGTGTGACAGTCCAACCGTCGGGCCGCAATTCGCGACGTACAGATTGGAGGAGTTTGGTTCTCCGGCGTCGGAGGAAGGCGATGACGACGTCGGACGGACGAACCGCGGCTTCTTTCCTTTCTCCGACCAACCGTCGATTTTATTAAATGACGAAGTTTGTTCTGTAATAGGCCCAAGAAAGTCTATTTGACTTTAATATGGGTTTAACGACTCAACAACGAAGCAAGAAGGTCACCGAAATAACATTTTGTAGATCAGATTTTTTTTGGGTTAGATCGAATTAAGATTTCAAAACAGATTTGGGCCAAACCCTGAAAACAGTTAAAGAGGACCAATAATTTGAGAGATCCAATTTAAAAAGATAGGTGTCAAGATATGGAGAAAAATGATCATTTTATTATTGTATAGATTATTCGGTGGTAATCCTTCTTCATTTAATTTGGATCATCAATGATGATATTTTAACCTCGTTTTCAAACTCAAATATTTGGGCATATTAACGTCTGTTCACATCTCGATCATGCTATTTCAAAGAAATGCTTTAATTTGGATTATAGATGAAGTTTTTGTATAAGGTTTTTCATATTGTTGGATTGGACTCATTCTTTAATGCTGGTTGAGTATATATCCGATTATCTATTGAGTTTTTAATATTTAATATAGTCAGTTGTCAAAAAAAAAATGTTATGAAGTGGCTTATAGTAAACTCAAAATTTTTAACGTTTATCGTCTACAATGAATACTAAACTTTGTATGACAAATAAACCAAATTATACGTTGATATTGCCTCGTAATATTATTTAAAAAAAGAAAACTAAAGTTAATCATTTACGAAAAGTTGTGTGTTTTGTGGAGATTAAAGATATAATAAGAAAATATGGACAGAAAGGAAGCGTGGAAGTCTTTGGTGCCATTTCCACTACGATTCCAACGACATAGCCCACCTGCTTACGAAAACATTATCACTCTTTCTTTATTTAGTTCTTTAATTTTAATATTCTACATCCATTAATGCATGCATTATTATTTGTTTTTTGCATGCATTATTTATTGTTGACAAAACTGTATAGATCTTTAAAACAAAAATGTACTTATGCTTCAATCAAAAAAAAAAAAAAAGTACTTATGCATGCAAGTTATGCGTGTACACAGTTGATATATATTGTTTATTTTTTATTTTTCTAATTCATACCTAGCGATATTGAATTTGCTACCACTAGTTTATTAGTTTGCTACCTTATCGGAAACTTAGAATTTGATTTCTACAACTAAATGATGATAGTCTAATGACAAATTGTTTGATTTCTACAATTTGCTACCACGTGTTACTAGCCTACCATAAAGCTATCTATATCCATTATTATCATTTTCTATTATATTTTCCATAATCGCTTAAACAAAACTACATTCTTTATTTGAGATTTGGAATTAAGTGCGATACAAACAAAATAATCAAGTTTTTTTTAATCAGGTTATTGTGTTCGAATTGGATCATCCCCTTTTTGAGCATTATAATCTTCCCTTTTAGACGTTAAAATTATCCCGTGAGCCTCCTCAATATATTAGACGAAATCACACAATTCTATAAATTCTAATATATATAAAGTTATATTCCGATAGACTAAATTGCTTATACGATATAGTTTGCACATGCGTTTGTAAGTTGTGTTGGAATGTTTGCTGATAGGTTGTTGAAGCACATAATTTGTGTGATATATCATATCATTCTAATGTTATGCATGCATTTCTTGTATAGTAAAGTGTGTGGAAGATTTTGTATATATATGCATAACTATTTGATCTGCACACACGTCTAACTGTCTTAGAATGTTATATAAACAATTTACTAACTCAAAGAGTAATATTAAATTACGAAAACTTAACTATTGGACTATCACAAAATCCTGATAGATTCAATATCTAATCCATCATCTTTCTAGGTTCGTTTTTAGTTCATGTAATTTTATCCGTGTGTGACAATGACGGTTGTGTATACTATTCTAAAAATTTAGTAAATGTATGTTTTATATTTTAATAAATTTTATAATTCAAGCTTGTTCTCTATGAATGAAAACAGTTTACAATTTTCATCATTACAATAGTCTTTTAAAAAAAACTTTAAAATAAAATTGTTAACAATATTCATCACAGCGATTCGGCATAAATATGTTAAAAACTTAATATTACCAAATGTCCCAAACTTGTGATCAAATTTAGAATGTCCCAAACCTGTGATTATTATTTTAAAATGAACACCAAAGACATGTTGTTATATATTTAGTATATATACACACATTATGGGCGTAACTCTTCTACTTCACAGACGTTCCATAATCTTTGTTCTTATCCGGCCAATCAAAATGGGTGATAAACTTCGATTATCCGTCGGAATTTTGGGTACTTTTTCTTCAGTTTGTTATGTGTAATATTATATTTTCTTAATCTAACCCATGCTATGTTTCCAAATTTAATTAATCTATATTTTCCTTGAAAGCGCTTTCGGTCTAATGTATACAGTCAGAAATTGTTACTTTGTTTGTAACATAATATATTTACCAGAAATAAATTTGTATGAGTTTTTATTGTTTAAAACTTATAAATGGACTCTCCACAGGAAACGGAGCTTCCTTGCTGCTCTATTCAGCACCAGTGTACGTAACAAAAACCATATAGCAAATTTGATTCGAATTACCCAAGATAGTATAACTTTTTTTTAATTGGTATGTAGATTAACATTTTCAAGGGTGTTCAAGAAGAAAAGCACAGAGGAATTTTCATGTTTTCCTTACGTTATGACACTCTTCAACTGTTTGATTTACACTTGGTACGGTTTACCAGTTGTAAGTCATCGTTGGGAGAATTTTCCTCTCGTCACCATCAATGGAGTCGGCATCCTTCTTGAAACAATCTTCATTTTCGTATATTTCTGCTACGCGACGCCCAAAGAAAAGGTACGTAACTTATTAGAATCATATGATATTGTTTTATTTGGTAAACTTAGAGTAGTGGCATTGATCAACATTTTAAATATATGAATTAGATTAAGGTTGGTGCTATATTTGTTCCGGTGATCGTCTTGTTCGGGTTAACGACTGCAATCTCAGCCATGGTGTTTGACGACCACCGTCACCGGAAGTCATTCGTCGGAAGTGTAGGCCTCGTGGCTTCTATCTCCATGTACGGTTCTCCACTCGTCGTTATGGTAAGCTATATATAAGCATTGCTGTAATTATATATGTCAAAAGACAAATCTACCAAATTCCTACAAGAAACAAACAAAGAACAAGTCAAATATTAGTTAGAGATTCCCTGTTATTCATAGAAGAATACATACTTATTACTTTAAGCTGATTAATATGAATGTGCGTGCAGAAAAAAGTGATAGAGACAAAAAGTGTGGAATACATGCCGTTTTACTTGTCATTCTTTTCATTTCTGGCTAGCTCCCTTTGGTTGGCCTATGGTTTACTCAGCCATGATCTCTTTCTTGCGGTTCGTTTTTCTAGTTCACTCCCTTTCTTTGGTGTATTTTCTTAATTTAACATAGTTAAACGGCCCAAGAAAAAACAATTGTTGATTTAGAAATTTCGTTGTTTTCTGCATGAATTGGAAAAGAGTAATAACTTTAAGAATGTAAAAAAGGCTTCTTTGATGGCTATAGTCTAAAACTTGGTTCATTGTTCAATTTTTTTCTAGGGATCCAAAAAAAATTGATGTTAATTGCTAAATATATCACTAGTACTGTTAGGTGGTACACCGAGTAAACCTTTCAGTTTAGAGATTAAACCTATTAGTTTAGCGGCCGATTATAATGATCGATTCGACATAGTGACGAGCAAGTTTAATTTAGAGAACAATGGTTACTAGTCTCCTTACGGCCAATTACTAGTCTATGAATTAAAAAACCTGATATATAAATAATCAACGAAAGTCCATTACAAATGTTTTTGCGAATATATGTATAATGCAATAAATTGTTTATATGCATGGTTTTGATGAGGGTATCGATTGAATTTGTACACGTGTAGTCACCTAATATGGTGGGGACTCCATTGGGGATTCTCCAACTTATCCTCTACTTTAAGTACAAGAAGATCAAGAAGGAGGCCCCAATTACAACAACGGTATTGAGCAAATGGGAAGATGAGAAGAACAAGAGCACACTTGAGCTTGTAGTTGAAGTTGATCATGATGGTGATGCCAATGACAACGAGAAGAAGTTCATCAATGCATGTTAATTAGTTTTTAACTTTATCAGCTTTCATTTTCTTGGATGTGTTTTTTTGTTCTCCCTGCAAAACTCCTTGTGAACCCAGAGATGATAGGTCAACGTCAAGGTCCTCGTGGGTT
This sequence comes from Sisymbrium irio, assembly GCA_000411075.1. NCBI lineage: Eukaryota > Viridiplantae > Streptophyta > Magnoliopsida > Brassicales > Brassicaceae > Sisymbrium > Sisymbrium irio. The sequence continues at coordinate 17,068 of KE155069.1, read as the reverse complement.
GTGCTTTCATTACATGGTATCATGTGAATAACACGAGAAGAGTTTTTGTTTTCGACGACATAAAGATCCAGTGTGTCGACCAAAAAAGACAAAAATAAAAATCACTCGACTGATGATGATTGATATCATACGATACAGAATTATTGAGTCTAATTTTGTAAAATGTATCCAAGAGTACCTGGAGTTTAATATATCTAAAAAAAAAAACATCACTTTTTACTTTATAGAAAACAATTTAGTATTATTCTTTGACTAAAGTTTAAAAAAAAATCGCATTGTTTAATTCGTATTTTTTTCTTTTTTTTCTTTTTGAGCAGTTGATGTTGATCTCACGTTAAAAACAATTCATTCATAAATTTATCTACCAACTTTTTCCCGAATATGTCATGTTGTGTATCTCTGCTACATTTATTTCCTTCTACGTATTTGCTTCTTGGAAAAGCGTGGCGATGAAAGTAAAATGGGCTTTAGCCCGGACTCCTTATTCACCTTATAAAATAAAAATTCCTGAAGACGTATAGTAATAATGGGCCAAAGAAAGCGTAAAGGCCCATGTGTATTAGTTATATTCTCAGCCCAATAACGAAGACGCACTTAAAACAAACGGCGTTTAAAGAAACCGCGAGATAAAAAAAAGCAGATTCGGATTCCTCTTTTCCTCCCTAATCCCTATCCCAATCTCTCTCTCAGACATATCTTCTTCCCCAATAGCGAAACCCTAATTTCATCTGCAAATTCAGATTTCTTCAGGTAACCCTAATATCTCATGATTCATCTTTTGTTTCGTTATTATCTAAACATGGCTGGTGAAAAAGATTAAAACTTTATATGATTTCTTCTTCGTACCTCGATATTGATTCTTGATCTAAAGAGTTTCTGTTAAATTTACAGTAAAAGACCCAATGTCTTCCGTGTCAAGCCAGCCACAGTTTCGTTACACGCAGCCTCCATCAAAGGTTCTTCATTTGAGAAACTTGCCTTGGGAATGCACTGAAGACGAGTTGATTGAGCTCGGGAAGCCCTTTGGCACAGTTGTCAACACCAAGTGTAATGTTGGAGCCAATCGGAATCAAGCTTTCATTGAGTTTGTAAGTCAAGAGACAGAGAGAGTCGTGTAGAAGAAAAAGTTTCGATTTTTATTGAAAAGTTTGTGTTTTTTGTTTTTGGTTTCAGGAAGAGTTAAACCAAGCTATACAGATGATATCTTACTACGCTTCATCATCGGAGCCTGCTCAAGTTCGAGGGAAAACAGTCTACCTCCAGTACTCCAACAGGCAGGAGATAGTGAATAACAAAACGACGGCAGATGTTGTGGGGAATGTTCTTCTTGTGACAATCGAAGGCGAGGATGCGAGGATGGTCAGCATTGATGTCTTGCATCTGGTAAGTGGATCAACCACCCTTTTTCCGTTAGAAGAAGAGAGTAAAACATAAGATTGTTCTCCAAGACATTCTGATACATTAGGTTGTAGGTTTGTCGTGCTTTTTGGAAACTTACTTTTTTGACTATGAATGTAAATGGATCAGCAGGGCCATGTCAAGGCAATATCTTCAGTGGCAGCCTAATGCATTAGGAGAAAGAGCACATGTGTGTTTGTTTCCTTTTCTCCTTTCCCTAACACTGCCTCTCTCTCTCTCTCTCTCTCTATCTTTTCCCTACTCTTTCTCCCTCACAACTTCCCTTTTTATCAAAATACTCTAGGATTTTTAAGATATGATCTTACATAGGTGTAGTTATTGTTTTTGATATGATAGGGTGCAGCTCTATCTGCACTTTTTGTGATATAGTAGAACTGCATCGAAGTCTATGTGGATGTGATGAATCTTGTTCTAGAGGTTCATCAATTTCTGCTAAACTAATGTAGTATGATTTTTGATATGTTAATGTACATATCATTTGCCTTCCAGATAGTGTATACCGGCCTCCAACTTACCACACCATGTTATGTTAGTTTAATTTGCTATACTGACTTCTGTGATGCTTTGCGAATTTGATATGTACAAGCAAACGAAATTTGTCTTGGAATGTTTCTGAAGTGCAAAATAATTACAAATGCTGCACTAAAGTCTTTAAAGTCGACCCTTCTGGTTTTTGGTTGTTGTTGTTCTAATTGTTGGTTTGCAATGCAGGTATTCTCAGCTTTTGGGTTTGTCCACAAGATTACTACATTCGAGAAGACAGCTGGATATCAGGTGTATTACCTAGCCTTCACTTGCTTTGTATTTTGATATTTTCTAGTTATCGTATCAAATACTCATATTGTTTATTGTCTTAATTGCTCTTAGGCATTGGTTCAATTTACTGACTCGGAAACTGCGACCGCAGCAAAAACTGCCCTCGATGGAAGAAGCATCCCTAGGTGACAGTTGTTTTAATATTTTTGACACGGTATTTAGTCTAACTGTGAAGGGCTGTATAGTTCTAGATATTGCGTGTAGGGCCTGACATTTGTCAGCCTTACGTACGTCCTTAGGATTTTCAGTCATCTGATGTTAAATTATCTCAAGTCATGTATGGTGATATTAGATGTAGAAAACCAAATTTGCAAGTAGTCCTTTAATGTACGAACCTGGGAAAATACTAGCAGCAATTGGTATATACTTAGATTTTCATGCGGGATTCTTTGCCATGTCATCTGTTTATTTTATTGTAAATAATATATGCTTTGCGTTTACAATGTTATATATATGTATTTGTTATATTTAAGGTATACTTATCATTTACGTCTCTTTCTCCTCTTTTTCGGCATCAGGTATCTACTCCCTGAAGAAGTGGACCAATGCTCTCTTAAAATCACATATTCGGCTCATACAGATTTGACTGTCAAATTTCAGAGCCATCGGAGCAGGTATGTGTATCATTTCGTGCGTTGAAACATGTTTTGGTTTACTTGGTGTCTTGGTGGTTGCCATGATTCTGTGATCATAGTAACTTAATTGTTTCCACTTTAATTTGCAGGGACTACACTAATCCTTACCTTCCTGTTGCTCCATCAGCCATTGATAGTACTGGTCAGGTAAGCAATTTGGGATAGCACTCGAAAATGTATTTATAATCCGCTTTGTACCTTAGTTGAACCTCGTGCTGGTAATGTGTGCATATTCAAAGAGATACATGGAAGTGCACACATTTTTTATTGTTCTGCAACTAACGTGAAAGATCAATGCGTCATTCTTACTAGGTTGCTGTGGGTGTAGACGGGAAGAAGATGGAGCCTGAAAGTAATGTTCTTCTTGCATCCATTGAGAACATGCAGTATGCAGTAACCTTGGATGTCCTGCACATGGTAATACTCCCTAGACGGTGAATCCTCATTGAATCTTGTGATCTCAAAATATCAATTCTCATTCTCCCCCCGTCTTTTTTTTTTTCCTAATCAACGAGTAGGTTTTTGCTGCTTTTGGAACTGTTCAAAAGATTGCAATGTTTGACAAGAATGGTGGGCTACAGGCATTGATTCAATACCCAGGTAACATCTTCTTATATGAAAAGATGCTGTGTATTTCATTGTCACTAATCTGTAAGAGCAAATTCTGAAATGACCTGGCGGGTTTTATAATCAGATGTTCAGACGGCTGTGGTGGCGAAGGGGGCATTGGAAGGACATTGTATTTACGATGGTGGATTTTGTAAGCTACACATCACTTACTCACGCCACACCGACCTCAGCATAAAGGTAGTAGTTTAGTTAGTTAGTATTCTCTCTCTTTAGAAAGTTTGAAACCTTTTTTTTTAACGTTAAAGTAGTAATTTTTGGATTTGCAGGTGAACAACGATCGAAGCAGAGACTACACAATGCCTAACCCGGCTGCTCCGATGGCTCCACAACCCGGCCAGAATCCATACGCGGGAAATTCACAGCAATACCACGCAGCAGGTGCAAGCCACCACCCGCAGCAGCAGCAACAGCAACAGCAACAGCAGGCACCACAAGGTGGATGGGGCCAATCAGGAGGGCAAGGTCACAACAATCCGTACATGTCAGCACCGTCGTCTTCTGGCCCGATGCATCAAGGTCCGGGTGGTCATATGCCACCACATCATTATGGAGGTCCTGGTCCAATGCATTAGAGAGAATAAAAAGAAAGAGTCTCTTTAAAAAAAAGTCGAAGACGAAGTTGTTTTAAATAATCAATCCCTCTCTCTTTACATTTCTCGTTTTGTTTTTTTCTTTAGTTTTATGTTTATGGAACACTTGTACTTGTGTCCAAAAAGGATCATTATCAATCAAAACCATTCGGTATTTATCTCATCAGTTTGATCATTCTGCCTCAAAAATGTATTAGACGAAACTTAATCCGTCTCCCTCACTAGATTATCAACTCTCTAATCGTGTGATTATTGGCCAACATCCGAGGAAAAATTGGGAATCTGGATAAGGTTTTTCCTCTTTAACTCAGTTGACTATATATAAATAAAAAAACAGAAGCCTAATAAGGAAGAGAAACAAAGGATAAAAGAGGGATCTTTGTGGCTCCCAAGTCTCCAAGTAAACTCTTTTCTTTGTGTTCTGTCTGTGTGAGGAATAAAAAGGAAGGAAGGAAGGAAGAAGATAAAGGATAATTCAAAAACCCTAAGTCACTCCAAATGTCTTCTTCCACTCTTCAAGCTTCTCTTCTTCTTCGTCCTCCTCTCCATTCATCTTCCTTTAAACCTCACCGTCCTCTCTTCTCTTCTTCTTCCTCTTCTTCTCCTTCGCTACGTTTCAATCCTCAATCTCTCTCCGGTTTCTACCGTCTTTCTTCCATTCTTCTCAACTCTCGATTTCGTTCCCTTCCTTGCTCATTGCGTCAAGACAATGTCGCTTCCGATTCCGATTTCCTTCCCAATGAGTCCCTTAGCGGAGATGTCGACGCAGAGGTTAAAGATTCTGGAGAGAGTAGATTGGTTTCGGAATTAGAGACGAGCGATGGACTCTTGGCTGAGGAAAGCAGCCTTCTTTCGGAGACGAATAGTGGAGAAGAAGCGGAGGTTGTTAGTGATGGAGTAATAACGGAAGGTGAAGTGGAAGACAAGAAGGAGAAGAGCAAGTTTCTTGTTGTGGTGTTGCTGATGGGTTTATGGGCTACGATAAAGAGAGCCATGGAGAAGGTAATGGAACGTGAGTGGCTTAGCTGGTGGCCTTTCTCTCGCCAGGAGAAACGTCTCGAGAAACTCATCGCTGAAGCTGATGCTAATCCAAAGGACGCGGCTTTGCAAGGAGCTTTGTTGGCTGAGCTTAACAAACACATGTATATATATATGCGAATTTCGTCTAAATTGATATTTTTTAGGAGTTTAGGTTTTGTAAGTTGGATTCTGAATTGATGTCTTCTTTTGATACAGTCCTGAGGCTGTTGTTCAACGGTTTGAACAAAGGGAACACGCAGTGGATAGTAGAGGAGTTGCTGAATATATTCGAGCTCTTGTCATTACTAACGCTATTGCGGAGTATCTTCCTGATGAACAAACCGGGAAGCCTTCTAGTCTTCCCACACTGGTATATTCGTGTTTGCTTGTACCATGACTATTTCTACAATCTTTGGTTTGGTTTAGTAGTCTACACTTTGATTTCTAAATTTGATTCACCTTCTCTCTCTTATTGATTTCTACTGTGTATTTCCCAAACAATGTTATATGTACCTCTAACTGAGACGAATACATTCCTGAGTTAGAATGTTCGTTAGTTGTCTTTGCTTCTAAATGATTGTTGTTGTCTTTGTAATAATCATTGGTTCATGTGCAGCTGCAAGAGCTGAAGCATCGTGCATCAGGCAATATGGACGAATCATTTGTCAACCCTGGTATATCTGAGAGGCAACCGTTGCATGTTACCATGGTAAGCTTCACTTATATTTCCCATCCAGTGAGGTATTACTAAGTAAGAATTTTCATATGTTTAAATGGTTAGTTCTTAACACGCGTTTTTGCGTTGTAGGTTAATCCGAAAGTTTCAAACAAATCGAGATTTGCACAAGAGCTTGTCTCGACGATCTTGTTCACAGTTGCTGTGGGATTAGTGTGGTATGTATCATCTATATTTTAGTTGAATCAAGTTTATAATAAATTAACTTAGATAGCACAAGTGGAAATGTTGCTTCTTATGCATAGTTAAACTTGTTATTGCTTCTGCAGTTTGTTACTGTTCTCAAGTTAAAATAGAAGTTTCTTGTTTAGGTTAATGGGTGCAGCTGCTCTGCAAAAGTATATTGGAAGCCTGGGAGGAATTGGAACTTCGGGTGTTGGTTCAAGTTCATCATATTCCACAAAAGAGGTTAACAAAGAAATAACGCCAGAAAAGGTAAGGCTATTGACTAAAGTCGAAGAGTACTGTTCCTCGCTGTTTACAAGGATTCTAAAGTAGTTGAGTTAGTACTGCGAGGAAATTCTTAGTTTTAGTTACAGTGGCCAAACGTATAATATTGCAAATTAGTTGCATGATACGATCTTTCTTACCTTACACAATTATTGTCTTTCTGAATCCTGGATCCTCTCTATGATAATGCTAGTTTACCTAGTGAATATTTTATAGTTCTGTTCATGTAGCATTTGAACGGAATGAATTCCGAAGATCTGCCTCATTGTATCTTATCTTGACAAGTTTGCTTGCTGCAGAATGTGAAAACATTTAAGGATGTAAAGGGTTGTGATGATGCAAAACAAGAGCTTGAGGAGGTGGTAGAATATCTAAAAAATCCATCAAAGTTTACCCGCCTTGGAGGAAAGTTGCCAAAGGTATAATCTCTTTATTGGTCATTATATCTTCTCGATTGCATGTTACTTGGCACTTGGTTTGTCCCGTCTACCTAAATTCATAATTTATTTAAAGTTCGCATTTTGATTTGAGACGTTTCTTAAAATGTTTGCTTCCAGGGAATTCTTCTAACAGGAGCACCTGGTACTGGAAAGACATTGCTCGCTAAAGTAAGTTCTCATATAGCATTAAATTGTTGTCTCTTGATGAATGGGGTAGTTATCAAATAGTTAAGCATTTCATTTGTGTGTGAGCCTTTCAATCACATTCCATTTGATCATAAAATTCTATAGAGCTACCAATACATTTGTTGATTGCAATTAGCTTACACGGTTTACATTTTTAAGGCGATTGCTGGAGAAGCTGGGGTACCCTTCTTCTACAGAGCTGGATCTGAATTTGAAGAGATGTGAGCCTTTTTCTAATTGTCTTTCTCTGTCATATGTCTTGAGCAACATTGTCATTAACTATTTATTACTATCAGGTGGCTTCTTCATTAGTGGATAATGACGCATACTATCATATTTTCTTTGATTGACAGGTTTGTAGGGGTAGGAGCACGGCGTGTGAGATCCTTGTTTCAGGCAGCTAAGAAAAAGGTCTAACACAAACTGTCACTGCTATTTCAAAAGAGTTATGTTTGTTAGGCTGGAAAGCCTCTTGCCATGAGTGAAGTTTTTTTGCTGATAATCATGTGTTACAGGCGCCCTGTATCATTTTCATTGATGAAATTGATGCGGTTGGATCCACTAGAAAACAATGGGAAGGGCATACAAAGAAGACATTGCATCAACTACTTGTTGAAATGGATGGTTTTGAGCAGAATGAGGTAATTTCTTATGAGGGATAATGTACCTTGTGATTACTTCCCCTAAACTGTTGCAATATAATAGTAATCTGCGTCTTCTTCTTTTTTTGTGATCTGCAGGGAATAATAGTTATGGCTGCAACAAACTTGGCTGATATCCTTGATCCAGCCCTGACAAGACCGGGTAGATTCGACAGGCATGTAAGTATTTAGCTACTTGTCACTTTTCTCTCTATTTATGTTATTACAGAAAATGAGAGTTCATGCTAATTATTGGAAAGTGAAGAAGCGATACCCTCTTCCCTCGGCTTGAGAAAAGGAACCCCCTTGTTGTAGATCTAGCTGTCTGAGGATGTTGTGCATAGTTTCGCGCATTTGGTGCTCAATTGGTTTCCATCTTTCTATTTTACCAACATAATCTAGATAGGTGTGCTGTTTTTGTATGAAAATTGTTTTGGATTTTGCCAAAGGAAGAGAAACGACTGACAGATTTGATTTTAGATTGTCGTCCCTAGTCCGGATGTCCGTGGACGCCAAGAGATTTTGGAACTCTACCTCCAAGGCAAACCTATGTCAGAGGATGTGGATGTTAAAGCAATTGCTCGTGGAACTCCTGGGTTCAATGGTGCTGGTGAGTATCTCTATAACCTCATTTTGTATTTGAGCTATGAAGATCAATGACTCGCCACAATTTGCCTAATCTCACCAAAACAATTTACAGATCTTGCAAACCTGGTAAACATTGCTGCCATAAAGGCAGCTGTTGAAGGGGCTGAGAAGCTATCTGCTGAACAGTTGGAATTCGCAAAGGACCGAATAGTAATGGGCACAGAAAGGAAGACAATGTTCGTATCAGAGGACTCAAAAAAGGTACATCTAATACGCGAGTATAGAAGTTTTTGGATGTGGAGTTCAAATCATGACGTGACCTCTCACTTGCTTCGTTGCCTTTTTAGCTCACTGCCTACCATGAGAGTGGTCATGCTATTGTCGCTTTGAACACGGGAGGTGCGCACCCCATCCACAAAGCAACTATAATGCCACGCGGATCTGCGTTAGGAATGGTTACGCAGTTACCTTCCAACGATGAAACATCAGTGAGCAAGAAGCAGTTATTAGCTCGTCTTGATGTATGTATGGGAGGAAGAGTCGCAGAGGAGCTCATCTTTGGCCAGGACCATATCACCACTGGAGCGAGTAGCGATCTGTCGCAGGCCACAGAACTTGCTCAATATATGGTAATCTCCTGTTATAACCTTCACACGGCACGAACAGTGCTTCAGTTTTTCCCCCTGGTTTATCAAAGAGTTAGCCTTCGGTTATATTAGTTTTCTGGACTGAGGTTTCAGGCATTTTAGAAGTTAACGGGAAGAAATGATTTCCAGTATAGAGTTACTTCACGTGTAGTTAGATTAATGCTTTTGGTTTAATATGGAAGGTATCGAGCTGTGGGATGAGTGAGGCAATAGGACCAGTTCATATAAAAGAAAGACCAAGTTCTGAAATGCAATCACGCATCGATGCAGAGGTAGGGGACTCTCTTTATTCAGTTCTCCTAGTTAACTCATTACCGTTGCTCCCAAGTTGATCATTTATTTGGTGGTGTTGATACATTATGGTCAGGTTGTGAAACTTCTTCGAGAGGCATACGAGCGAGTGAAATCTCTCTTGAAACGGGTTTGTTTATTCAAAGTTTCCCGCTAATCACGTTTTTGACTTTATCAAAACTGTTTAATAAAGTCCTTTCTCACTTTTTTTTATTTGTGTGGTTACCAGCATGAGAAGCAGCTACACACGTTAGCAAACGCACTTCTAGAGTATGAAACGCTAACCGCAGAGGACATAAAGCGTATTCTCCTTCCAAAACAAGAAGGAGAGAAGTTACAGGAGCAACAACAGGAAGAAGGAGACTTGGTATTGGCCTAGTTCACATCATTCATTATCATCATAAACACCTTTTTGGGTGAAAGAAGGGAGGTTCAAAGCTTTTGTACAGAGTAAATCTCCCATAGCTTAAAAAACATTTCCCATAGCTTTTCTACAAGAAAAACCAAAAAAAACAGGTGAAATTATTCATCTCATGTTATAAATTATTGTAGTTTTTATTTCATTAGCTCTTTAGTTTCACTTCGACCTGGAACTTTTTTCCCATTTGACATTCTATGATAAAAGGAAAAAAATGTAAAAGACTGTAATTTTTATTTTTTTAATTATTACAGAATTGTAGGTTTTTTCATCTCTGATGCGATCTTTGGAAGGGCAATAAATACTTTTCGGTATTTCAATTTCTCTTTATATTTATACGAAATCGACCAATGAGATTTTTAAAAGAAAACATGTATCTGTAATGATATCGAAGATGGAAGCATTGTCCATGGAGCTACCTGTCCATGTGAGCGATTCGAATATTCGGTTTCATCATTCCAAATGGACAAAACGTATAATAAACTCATATACTATTGTAATTACAAAAATAAACCGTCCATCAAGAAAAAAGGTCGCTTGACACTGTTAAAAAGAAATACTAAACAAAGGTTTACCTTTTACAGCTAATGGAGCTAATGTGTGTTTCCTCAATCACAAGTCAAGACAAAATTTATAAACTATACAATAAAGATCCATTTCCTTAATGGTCCTTGTGGAGATTTTCACATCCCACAAATGCTATTGGTTCAAATTGTTTTTAAAAAAAGACGGTGTGTGGCCGGGTGCAACTAAAAAAGTGTTAAAAAAGGGAAGAAAGAGTGGAACCCCATGATCACACTTTTAACATGTCTCTGCAAATTGTAAGATTCCTGCAAGTGGCAAAAAAAAGCCAAAACTCCAAAATCATATTTGGTTCTATAGAGAAGAAACCAAAAACATTCATAAAATTAACAAAAAAAGGGGAAAGAAGTAAAAAAAAAAAAAAAAGTTAAACAAAGAAAGAAACTTATTATGTAACGGTAAATGATGATTATTATTTGCCTTTGTCCATTCTCAAAGAGACTCTCTTTTTCCCTTTGAAAGCTTCATCCACGGCAACAAATCTCTCTCTCTCGCTGTCTCTCTGTGAAGCCACATTTCATTAGTTTCCTCTTCCAATCTCATTCTTTCTTCTCTTAGACTCTGTTCATGGAACTTGTCATGTCTTGAACCGCAAGACGTTCGGAAATATCACCTAAAGACTTAAGATTGCATTTGATCAGAGCCTCGACAAAGTAACAAGTCTCATCCTTTGTGTTCCCTTCAGGTACATCCACAACAAAAGACTCGACCACAAGCGTCCCTATTCTTCCTCCTTCTATTGTCTCAGGGTGAAGAGAGATGATTGACGAATAGTTCTACTCACACACAACAACAAGACAATCTCAATTAGCAAAATGGGATTCTTGAACAAAAGACAAATCAATCAAAAAATGGACTACCTTGAGTCTGTGATCGCCACCAACGATCCTGATACTGAGAATATGCTCATTGTCATCAAGCAACTCAAGTCTCTCAGTGCTTCGAGTAGCTGGTAATCCTGACTTAACATCAACTTCTCTTACAGTACCAATCTCCATGTTCCCTTTCACCACACATCTACTGATAAACGGTTTGTACTTCTGTGGCTGATCGAATCTTCTCACAAGAGACCAAACCTAACCAATACAACCAAAACACAAAAGTCTTGTCTTTTATCAATCAAAGCCTCAACCTTTCTATAACCCAATCACACACAAAAAATCGCTATCAAGATTCTATTGAGTATCAAAAGATAAAAGCTTTAAAATCAGAAACAAGAAAACAGAGCCGCATGTAGTAGGAGAAGAAAGAAAGAAGCTTTACGATATGAACAGGAGCTTTGATGTGTTTAACAAGAGTAGAGCTACACTGATTCTCCAAAAGCTCATGCTTATGGTGTCTCCTTATAAACTCTCTCTCCGGATTCATCTCCATCCCGTTAGCTTCCATCTTCCTTCTTCTTCCGTCTACGCCACGTTTCTGAATCTCTCTACACGTGTAGATGAGGAGGAGGGCTGATAAAACACACAAGAAAAGATCACTGCAGGGAGTTGGAGTCGTCGGAGATCTGAGGAAAGGGTTAAATGTGAAGAAGAGAAAAAGAGATAGAGAGGTTTCTTCAGTCGCCGTCTTTAGAGAGAGATAAGAAGAAATCAAGAAAATGAGAGAGAGAAGAGAAGAGAAGAGACAAGACTCCTTCCAACAAACTTCTCTCTCTCTCTCTTTTAACATTTTTTAAATCTTCATTAATTAAATAGACTGACCATTTTTCAAATAGTTATAATAAAATGGTAATAATAAAAAAAACTCATTAAAATTGAGTGATTGGATAGACTACAGATTTCACAACTCTCATTGGACAGCATTTTTTTACTGTCCCTCGAGTTCCAAATTATTTACGGGAAATGCCATTCGTTGTCGATTTCTGGGATGGTTATGTATATTGACGATTATACCCCTTAAGTTTTCTGCGGCTGCTTTTTTTGTTGTTGTTATCGCTTCTTTGTCTTTTTTCCTAAGCGATGAAAAACTTAATTATTAAATGTTGATTGGTGAAAAGAAAAACGCGATTCTTTATTGTTTTTTAGCCTATCAGCTTTGAGTCAATTAGTAAAAAGTTTTCTCTTTCTTTTTTGTCATGTCCTTTTCTCATTTGGATAAAAAAAATATATAGTTTTCTTAAAGCTTTACTTAGAAAAGTGTCGAGATTTATTACCCTGCTATATCGTGTTTCTTTGTTTGTTTATTTTTGATAATTAGTGTTTTGTTATTTCGAGTTTTGTTAATCCATAACACAGAGATCAGATACAGCAATTATACGATATCACATTGAACACAGTGTTGGTAATTCAATATTCCGAACAATATGTAGATGTAGAATTTACTCTCTTTTTTGACAAATACTATAGCTTATAGTATTGAATTCAGTGTTGGTTACTCAACCATACCGGTGCATTGACAGGACTCATTTAACATGGTGCAGTATACGGTCCAAGAAAACTATGGACCTAGACTCATATTTTCTTTAGTTAAAAAAAGAAAGTGTTAAAAATATGGCTATGCATGCTTTTGTAAGAATCTCGGCTCTTATCCAAAGTAAACTATGGGCCTGCAGAAGTTATAGTTGCTAAATTAATGTAATTTATTGTATATTAACCAAGCCATATACATGTAGAGTAAAAAAAATTGATATTTAAACAAGTAAAAACCGATAAATTCGTTGTTTTATAAATAAATATCTGCATGAATTTTTTTAAAAAAAATCCGTTGTACATCAACTTTTTGGATATCGCACGAATTTTTTTCTGCATTAGTAATGTGCATTATGAAAGTTATGGATGGTGATATATGCGTGGACATTACTTACACAAACAAATACGCTTCATTCATAATTGTTATATCAATACTAATGTATAGCTCTTTGTTGTAAGTTTGTGCTTGGATTATCTTCGAAATTATCAACAATTACGTAGCCCAAACTCAAAAACCATACCGTCCTAATATTTTCGTTAAATACAAACAAATAGATGTGTTACAAAAAAAAAAACAACAAAATAGATAAGCGTTAATTTGGTAAACATGTTTACTTACATACTACGGTTAATTAGTACCAGTCATGACTCATTCGACGTAAGTTATAAAATTGATTCGCACATGGTTTTGTGTTATTTTACGTCCAAGTGGGTTATATATTAGAATATACCTTATTCTGTAAATAATCGAACAAATTAAAGTAATTAGATTTTGACAAACGATATTCTTAGGGTTTGCTTAACTTTTCTCTAACTCGAAGAGCCAATCTCGAGAGAGCGAACGGTCCCACGTGCTTTATCCAGCGCTAGAGATTGCGTATCTTAACTTACATTCACGTTTTATTTTTCTTCTTCGAAAGTCTTCAATCGTTGAACCAACACTTAAAATTTATGAAAAATCCTCATCCTACATAATTGAATTCAACAAAGTCAGAATGAGCCGAAGTCGTAAACAAGGAATGTTCACAACTTCACATAAATGAAACAGTCAAAAATCCATTTTTAAATAAACTACTTTAGTATGAAATCGTATATCTTAAAATTACATATTGAACTTCAAGTAACAAATATGTAATGAATAATAGTATGTTATACGTATATCGGTATATGTCACAGTGGATTTACCTCTAGCCCTTTAGAATAACAAGAAGAAGAAAAAAACGAATAAAACTACAAAGAAGATTTCCAAAAACGGTTGACAGAAATATTCTAAATCAAAGATATTTTTTATAAAAAAGAATCTGAATATATTATCCACAAAAATGAATATATAGATACCAAATAATTAAAAGAGAATAGTGTATGTAGTTGTAGTATTATATATAACTCAATCAGTTAAATTTATTATTAATCAATCCTTCAATCCAGACATAATTTTTATATCTTAACACAACCTTTTCATTTCTATTAAACAGCCAAATCACTTCTTTGACTGCTACCATTCGAGAGGCTATTAATATCTTATATTACGGACAAGAAGAAGTAAGTATCTCATAAATAGTAAGTCCATTGATTGGACGTACAAGGACAATCACCTTTGTAGAGTGGCAATGTTTAGATTCACTTCATGCGTCGATATTAGTATAAATAGTATGAAAACGACGATTATACATTATCCAAATAAAGCTAACTAAACAAAGAAAAAAAAAGTGGACCCAAAACAAGGTGTGGAAGAGATTAATAAAGAAACAAAAACGGATTATAAAGAGAGAAGCGAGGGTCATGTGTTTTGCAACTTGCATCTATCTTCTTTTGACCACTTGGCTAAATAAACGTGAACACCATCAATGCCTTATGAATCAAAATACCACACTTCTCCATCTTTGTTCTTTATTCACATAAATGTACGTGAGGCCCATGAATCATCACATGATCAGTAAAAAACTTCCCACTTCAGTGTTTAAGATTTCTCGATTGTTTTAAAAAGAACTATCTTTTTTTTTTCTTACTAAAAACTATTTTAATTATACCAAACAAAAGCAGCTAGATAAACCAGAATCTTATAGTCCAATAATTTTACAGCAGACAGTCGAGATAAATACAAATCTTTCCAGAACCAACAATCCAAAAAGGGAAAACAATAAAAATCGATACAGTAAATCTCTGGAGTCGACGGTAAGACTAAATGGAAAAAAAAAACAAACACAAACTAAAACATCAAGAAAGAATCGATGAAAAACAAAAGATTCTTATTTTCAGGTTATGTACAATAGAAGTGTTAATAAATAATTATCAATTATTGAATAACTATAATGGAGATGTTGATATTGTATTGACTAAAATTATATTGATAATTTACAACATGTTGAAACTTAAAAAGTAAATCCCTCAAACATTATATGTCATATTTTAATTAGTTAAAAATTAAAAAAATTAATTAAAAAGTTATACGATGAACTGTAGATTGAAATAAAGTGATAGTTTGTAATTGGTTAATGAGATATTTATTTCATGTTAATAATATATATTCAATTATGTCATGTCAAAGTATATTTTCTATCTTTTTATTTTTATACCAAAATTTATCATTCTTTTTTTATCTATATATAAAAACTTGATTTATTTGATTTGAACATAAAAAAGTTCATGATTATTTTATTACATCTAAGAAATTATTTAAAAATCAAATAATAAAAATTATATTTAAATTATAAAAACTTTCTTATTTTAATTTAACTTTTAATTAATAATATGTAATTGTAAAAAAAAAATATACCAAAATAAATTATGTAAATAAAAGTAGTGGAGTAGAATGCTAAATTTTTATAAATAAATCAATTAAAAAATATATTGAAATATTATGTGAAAGAGAAAAAAGATGATGTGTCGCGTATAGAAAAATGTACATAGTTTTATGCACTTAAATTCAACCGGCTACTGAACTTAAACACTCCCTCGATCATTTTTAAGAAACTAAAATGTTGGAACTCAGACAGAAAAACATAAGCTTCAGAAGAAACAAACTGTTAAAACAAATCTGCATTTGTGTTTGTTTCTACATGGAGAAAACAAAATTTAATTTTAAAATATTTTCCAAAACACAAAAAAAATTACAACATTGATATAGAATTTATTTTCCGTTTTCTTAGTGTAAACAATTCTGCAAAATATAGCGCCAAAAAAACCAGAGAACAAGATTTGTTTTACACTTGGTCAAAAGAAGATTTGTTTTATATATTTTTGGAATTTAAGTTTACACTTGGTTGAATGATGTGAATTATTTTAAACGACTATATATATAATAAAAGTAAACAACCAAAATTGATGTCTAAATCTGATAGAAACGTTGACAAGAAAAAAAGTTGAACCAACCTTTTTTTTTTTTTTTCGTCAAAGGCTTTTTATATAATCAAACCCAAATGCCCAAATGGGCTTACATGAAACATCGATACAAACCCATTATCACATAAACACAGATTACACTAATCTATACAATAATAACAAAATAAGTTTTCTCCAGCTGCTGACACCTATCATTTAAAATTATTGGGCTTTACATTTAGGCCTCTTAAAACATTTTCACAAACAGAATAGCAAAGAAAAAAATAGATTTGGGCCAGAAACATATATATGAGAAAAACCAAAAAGACGTCACACGGTTGAACGCAAGACGTTAACACCTATCCATTTTTTTTCTTGAATCCCAAATTTATTCAGTTATTGTAACTACTCGATAGAGAGACCAAGAATCTGAAATGACCAAAGTGATTTGAGTCATTTTATTATCTCAGATTATCAGAGTTCTCATTCATCCTGAAAATAACGCCAATCTCTCTGAGGGACTTCGTCTTTCTCACAGATCGGAGTTCTGGTTTCTGTCTTCGGCCAGAAAATTTGATTTAAAGAAGAACGTGTCTGTTAAGGACAAGAATCTTGAAAACCAGGGAGGAGAATCACGGCATCAAGGGTTAGGTTTTGTTATTGTCTTCTCTTTTCATATATCTTGCCCTTTTTTTCCTCTTAGCATCGATTCTGAAACCGAAATTGTGATGCGTGTAGGTTCGGGATATGGCTTTGGGAGATTTAGTGCTGTGACATGCCTTATCCCGGCCTCAGCTTCTCTGAGTTTACCATCGCCGCCTTCCGCCAGCTCCTTTTAAATATCTAACCAATTCTAAAAAATTTCAAACCCAAATCTCAGTGCAATGCGGGAGATGGAGGATGTTGGAGGCGGTCGATAATCTGTTTCCTGCAGCACCGAGGCACAGGATATTCAAACAATTCGACCACAACATCTCATGTCTCTTCTAATTGATTCCATTGTCACCTCTTAATTTTTTTTTGAATGACCCAGATTCACATTTAATAGTTGATCCGGTGAGAAAATGTATTTCAGGTTCTACTATAGCTTCTCGCACTGGAACTGTTGTTAGCGACACAATGCTTCTTTGTAAATCCCCGATCTCTAAATGAAGCAACGTAAACATTTGCTGTATTTGTGAAAAGCTTCCTTAACTTCCATAAGCGATGACTGAAGTGAACTCTTCTTTTACTTTCTGTGGGGAAAG
>KE155066.1:134874-146182 GCA_000411075.1 Sisymbrium irio | reverse complement strand
CTTGGCTGACGGCTGCTGGCTCTTCAGACGGGCAGGGCTTCGCCGCTCTTTGCTTTTCTGGAGAAAAATACTAAGGTCTGCCTTCCATTTAAAATAGGAGAAAGGGAAAACCCTAGGTCTTTCTTTACATGGGCCTGAACATCACGGGCTGGCTTTTCACTTCCTTAATAGGCTGGGCCTGGGATGTGACATTACACATGTATCAGTTCCATTTCTGAGCTGAAAAGCGTTTCTGGGATACTGCCCGAAAGCTTGTTATTTCCAAAATGATTATAACAAAGAGTACACACTTTATTGATATATTAGAAATCGTTAAACAACTAAAAAAATAGAAAGGTTTAGGATTATTTACAAATGATTAGCTTTAAGAAGCATGTCAAGTCTAGGTGAAGAAGTCCCATTAGAAACTGGAATCTCTAATTCGATTTGATTGTCAGCTATATCAAACCAATATAGTTTCGATAACAGTCCAATGGAAGACGGAATGGTTCCAGTAAAGTTATTCAAATTCAGGGAGCTGTTATGGAAGAAACATAAATAAACACTAATGAGTTTAAAAAGACTGTTTAAAAGTATAATAATAGGAAGCATCAAAATCTTACAGGGTTGTAAGTTCTTCCAAATTTCCTATGGAAGCAGGGATTTGACCACTGAAACCGCATCCCATTAGGTTATTATAGGTAAAAAAATATCTAAATTCAAAATAGGAAAAAATAGAAGGGCATTGCGAATGGATCATGATTATTTGTAAGCTCACCGATATTTAAGGTTGTGTTTGCTTACAAGTCCGTCAACTTCTTAAGCTTTCCGATATTTGGTGGAAGCTGTCCAGAGAATTTGTGATTTCCTGTCAAATCCCTACACTCATTGAATCATAAGATTGGGAAAAAACAATTTTTTTCTAGGCGAAGAAGAAGAAAGACTTACAAGATCTGTAATTCAGACAACACTGAAATATCCTCAGAAAGTTTTTCTTCCAAGTTAAGGTTGCCTAATGATCTTTAACAGGAAACAACACAACCTTAAATTATAGATCTTGACAGGATGAGGTTGCCTAGCTCAACCTAGCACCCTTCCACAGCAAATAAGTCTAATCTGGAAGTTGCAAAAGTTCTCACCTTGATAGATCCCCGTAAGCCACTGCCAGAAGCGGTCAATGCCCAATTCGAATCGGGTGAAATCAGAAGAGTGGGAATATCAAGCCCATGGATGCCACCTGTGTGTGCTCATTGTAAGGAAATAGGACATAGTCTGAGGCATTGCAAGATCGCCTCAGTCACTTGCTCCAAATGCTCCTTGCATACTCACGCAACAGTTAATTGCCTGAAGGGCAATCCGAAAGACTCAAAGATACCTACTTCTCGCAGGAACAAAGCTAAAGCTCGGTCAGAGGTGGAGACAGCGGTGCCTGCGGCAACAGGCACTTCTCAAGCAGTGGAAATTAATTACAAAGAGGCATCTTTCAATAGAGGAACAGTCACATCAAAGGGTGAAACCAGTGGAGGAACTGGTATAGCCAAGGCATGGGTTGAGAAAGTCAGTACCAAGCCTCGATTGTCTGAAACAAACATGACATCTTATGGTGTGGATTCTGAATCCTCTGATGTGGATTCATCTGATCAAGACTCAGGTTTAAATCCGAAGGATCTTGAGTTTTCACGCCTATCAACTCTAAGAAGAAGCATGATAGGGTCAAGGGCCCCAAAAATAAATAATTCTTATGTATACAGACCTTTTTGTTGGAATGTCCGGGTCTTCAATATAGCAAGTCACAGATGTGGTTTTAGGAAATGGTTGAAAATAAATAATCCTCTTTTGGCGGTATCATAAAGACCCATGTCAAGCAGCCGAAGAACCTGAAGTTTATCAGTGAGTTAATTACAGACTGGTCTCATAATTACGAGTATTCTGAAGTTTATCAGTGAAGTTTATCAGATAATTACGAGTATTCTGAACTCGGTAAGATTTGGTTGGTTTGGCACCCTAGTGTCAGAGTAGTGCTGGTGTTAAAATCTCTTCAAATGATCACTTGTGAGATTCTTCTTCCTGGTCAGTGTAATTGGATTGTGGTTTCAGTGGTGTAAGCCTCAAACGAGGAGCATGAAAGGAGAAAACTATGGCAGGAAATCATGAATCTTGCTGACAACAGGGTTATTGGCAAGCCGTGAATGGTCTTTGGTGAATTTAATCAGGTTCTTGATCCTGCAGAACACTCAAATGCAGAAAATTCGAATGTAAACAAGCGAATCAGGGATTTTAGAGATTGCTTACTCTCGGCAGAGTTAACTGATCTCAACTTCTGGGGTATCACTTATACATGGTGGAATAAGTGTACTGCGAATCCAGTGGCTAAGAAATTAGATCGTGTTCTGGTCAATGAAGAGTGGACTGTTGGCTTCCCTTCTTCTCTTCCCATGTTTGGAGAACCCGATTTTTCAAATCACACTTCTTCATCTGTCTCATTGAATGCTGCTTCTCAGCGCCTAAGAAAACCCTTCAGGTTCTTCAATTTACTCTTACAGAATGATAACTTACTGCCGTTGGTTGCAGAGCACTGGTTCTCGTATCAGGTCTTGGGTTAAGCGATGTTTCGGCTTTTTATGAAACTAAAGTCTTTGAAAAAGGTTATGCGCTCCTTCAGCAAGGATAACTACTCAAATATTGAAAACCGGGTGAAGGAAGCCCACACTGAGATCCTTAAATGTCAACAAGCCACCTTGAACAATCCAACTCACTCAAATGCGCTTATTGATTTGGAGGCTAAGAGAAAATGGCACATCTTTGTTAAAGCGGAAGAAGCATTTTTCTGCAGAGATCTTGTGTCTTGTGGCTGACTGAGGGAGACGGAAACACGGTCTACTACCACAGAATGGTGGCCTCATGTAGTGCAATAAACCACATTCATTACCTTATTGCTCCTAATGGTGACCGGGTTGAGTCTCAGGTTGGAGTTATTGATCACTGCGTGGACTACTTCACAAATCTCCTGGGAGGTAAGGTAACTCTGCCGAACTACACTCAAGAGCATCTAGCTATTCTCCTTCCTTGCAAGTGCTTAACTTTGCAAAAACCTTCTTTGATCGGTACCATCTCTTCAGACAAAATTAAAGCTGCTTTCTTTGGCTTGCCAAGAAACAAAACAAGCGGTCCTGATGGTTATTCAGCTGAATTTTTCATGGGTTGTTGGTCTGTAGTGGGCGGAGAGGTCTGTGTAGCAATTAATGAGTTCTTCTCTTCAGGTGAGCTCCTAAAACAGTGCAATGCTACCTCTCTAGTCCTGATCCTTAAGATCCCTAATGCCACCTCAACAACAGACTTCAGACCTATCTCCTGCCTTAATACAGTGGATAAAGTTATCTCCAAACTCTTATACTGGCTTAAGGATACTCTGGCAAATGTTATTTCTCCCCAGCAAACAGCCTATATGCCTGGTCGATTGTTGGCTGAGAATATCCTTTTGGCGACTGGCATCATTCAAGGTTACAACAGGATCAATATAAGTGCCAGATGTATGCTGAAAGTCGACCTTAGGAAATCTTTTGATTCTGTCCGCTGGGATTTCGTCTTGGATGCATTAAGAGCCCTGGATATCCCAGAAATCTTTGTGAATTGGATCTCCCAATGCATTACGTCCCCCTCTTTTTTTATCTCTATCACCGGAAGCTCGGGTGGCTTCTTCTCGAATACTAGAGGGCTGCGGCAGGCGATCCGCTCTCCCCCTATATGTTTGTGTTGGCAATGGAGGTCTTCTCCAGTCTCATTAAATCCAGGTTTGACGCAGGCTATATCCACTATCACCCTAACACGGAAATTTTAAGAGTCTCACATCTGATGTTCGCCAATGATGTCATGATATTTTTTGACGGTGGGAGCTCCTCTCTGCATGGTGTGTATGAGGCTCTTGATGACTTTTATTCATTGTCAGGTCTCCACATGAACAGGGATAAAACTCAGCTTTTCCGTGCTGGAATGGACTAAATTGAATCCCGTGCTATGGACAGCTATGGATTCAAGCCTGGATCTTTCCCAATTCGGTATTTAGGGTTACCTTTTATGCCCAGGAAATTAAAGATAAGTGAATATGAGCCTTTGCTAAACTTGATCTCCGTCAGATTCCGTTCGTGGGCGGTGATATCTCTTCTGTCATCTCTGGTACGATCACCTTCTGGATCACCACCTCCATCCTCCCTGAGGGATGCATTAAGAAGATTGAATCTCTTTGCTCTAGATTTTTGTGGTCTGGCTGTATTGAGAACAGATCTGGAGCAAAACTTGCTTGGTCTCAGGGTGGTATTGGCCTTCGTCGGTTCTCTGTTTGGATAATCTTTTTGTTTGTAATTTATCTGGCTCCTCTTCTCGGAGAGTGACTACTTGTGGGCTACATGGCATAGGCATCACTACTTGGCCAACAGAAGTTTCTGGGAGATTGAATCTCACACGTCGGAGTCGTGGATTTGGAAGTCTCTCCTTCAGTTAAAGCATCTGGCCGGGAGATTTGTTTGGAGCGTTCTGGGTAATGGGCAGAATACTTTATTATGGTTTGACATTTGGACTCCTTTCGGTCCCCTCATCAAGTTTTTAGGTGAGATCGGTCCAAGAGATCTAAGGCTCCCCCCTGAATGCTAAGGTCGCTGATGCTTTTTCACTTCTTGGCTGGATTGTTCCTTCGCCAGGGTCTGAGGAGCAGCTCCAGCTTCACACTTACCTGACTACTATCCCACTGCCTGCACTCTCTTCGCTTGCTGATCGTTACTCATGGCTAACTAATGGGGTTCAGAACGGTTTCTTCTCATCTCAAAAAACTTAGGATGTGTTAAGACCATGTGATTCGGTCAAAGCTTGGTCTACCACTGTATGGTTTAAAGGATGCATTCCTAGGCACGGCTTTAACCTATGGATTGCAAACCTTAACAGGTTGCCTACGAGGTTGAGGCTTGCCTTTTGGTGTTTGAACATCTCTACCGCTTACTGTCTTTGTAACAGTTGGGATGAATCCAGATATCACCTTTTTTAACGTGCATTTTCAGTCCAGAGGTTTGACACAACATCTTTATCAGGCTTGATCGCTCGCAAGTTATGTTCCATTCTTGGACTGATATGCTTTCTTGGACACGCCAAAGCTCATCTACCGCTCCATCCAAGCTTCGCAAGTTTGTAACTCACTCAACGATTTACCATCTTTGGAGACAGAGAAATAACATCCTCCATAACCAGCTTATGATTCTGCCTGAAACAATCTTCTGTATTACTGATAGAGAAATAAAAACATTCTTCTAGGACAAAGGTTTCGCAAAGGGTGTGACGGTTTTTTCTATCTTTGGATTCGGTAGTTTTAGCCTTACCATGTAACCTGCTATTTTTTTAATACCGCCCTGTTTTTATTCTTTTTTTCCGGGGGTGACTTTTGATTTAGGTCTCATGATTGTAAGTTCTTGCTACATTTGTAATGATATTAACAAGTTAGTAAAAAAAAAAAATCTTCTTTTTTTTATTTGCTTTTGACCGTATGTATATTAACAAAATCATTCAAAAGGAAAGCATGTGGCTCGCACAAAGTAATGACGAATTTTTATTTAAATCAAAGACGGAGAAGACGTATATTAATTTAAATGAAAAATATTTAGGACTGTGGACCATATAAAAACTTGTTCAACTTGCAATAGATAATAATTAGTAATGCTATCACCATCAAGTATCATTGGAAGATTACAGATGAGTTGTTACATTAAGATGTCAACAAGGTAATGGAAAGAAACAAATTGACTGAATTTTTTTGTTTTAGGAAAATTTAATATATTTATAAATTTGCAATACGCTCTATTTATGGTGGATATATAACTTTTGATCCCACTCTAGATATTTTGGATACCCCCAGAATTATGTTATGTTCTCTAATAGTTATTATGAGAAGATTTGCTTGTGTGCGCGAAATTAGGTTTTCGTTCTTTCAATATTTTTTTGATAATTCTAGTTTATTTTAAATGCAAATAGAAGCAGAACTTAAATGGATTTTAAATTAAGGTTTAAAATTATTCATATATATGTATATATATAATTGTTTGACATATGTAAAGTATAAAAAAAGTAGGTAACAGTTTTACATGAAATATGAAATTTAAAAGTTATGCTATTGTTGGAGTCTTGATCATAGTTCATACTTTTCTTATATCTCATGTTTGTTCATACTTAGCTGAAGTTACTGTTAGAAGTTTACATTTTTTTAATATTTTTCATATCATTAATATTATTTACATAACTTTTTCTTTCTTACGTCAGCTTATTTTTTATTTTTTATTTTTTCCATTTTTGTTTTTGGTTATTCCCTATTCTCATATGTTAATACCTCCTACTTGTCGTCGCTAACTGTAGTTGAAGATATGTAATAAATCCTAATTAGTTACAATTATTTTTTTTAAATGAATAAATCAGTTTTGATTACTACTTAATTTGAGTAGAAGGCAGACCACGAAAAACTTATCCGTATACAAATTTTATAACATACTGCTGTTATCCTTGATAGTGCAACGTATAGTTGCATGTTTAGGTAGATACAAAGCCACCATTTTCAGTGTCTGCCCTTGACTCATATTGATGGTCATCACGTAAGATAATCGTACGGGAATTGTCTCTTTTTTAGTGTGAACATGTGTTGTGTATCATTTGGAGATAATATTATTTTTGGAATCAATATTTTTATCATTTTCTTCGTATCTGAGAGTACCTCCGCTTCGAAAAATTTATTTCCTATATGGGTAACAATAAACCTCGTTATGTTACATAGTCCTGCAAACAGATTGATTTTTCGTATCAGCATGATCGGTGCCCCCACTTTTAGGCAGGGACGGTAGGCTGGAATTCCTGGGAATTCTGAGGAATTCAGATACTCCAGCGGATAAGACATATGGATATTGTTTTCTTGGGTTTCATCTTCACCGGCACTGTTTCCACTGAAGTACTCTTGTTGGAGGTCAGACAACTTAGACAGTATATAACTGTTTATCTTGTCTACAGTCTCATTTCTTGGTGTTAGTATCACACCCTCGGTAAGAGTCTCCCTTTTCTCAAGCGTTTCTTTTAGGTCTGGATAAATATATCGATATAAACATCCATTGGATTTCCATCCTTTGGTAATAACAGGGAATCATCTATTTCGATCTCATCCTCCTCTTGATAACCTTCATGGGGTTTTTTTATTAGCAGCAACACAGCCTCCGACTTCAAGGATCCATTTTGAAAATTCTTTTTTTCAGCAAGGCATACTCTCATGTTTCTGGATAACTTAAATTTAACACAGATATCCCAAAGGTGAGACCGGTTGATTGCATCAACAACTGTTTCTTATCTTGTCTTTTGTGGTATCACTGGTAATATTTGTCTAAAATCCCCACCGAAGAGTACCATTTTCCCTCCAAAAGGCTTGTCCGCGAATGTAAGATCACTTTCGGATAATATATCCCACATTTTTATATCTAAAGCGTCGAAAGTATGGTGGTTTGCCATGGGTACTTCGTTCCAAATGATAAGATCAATTTTATCGAGTATATCTACTTGAGCTGATCCTTTCTTGATAGGACATAAACTATCCTCGTTTAAGTTTATTGTGATATTGAATCTGGAATGTGCGATGCACCCTCCTTGCATTAGTAATGCAGCAATAGCAGAGGATGCAACTGGTACGACCTATTTTTCTTTAGACCTTAATGCTGAAGTAGTCATTTTTTACAAACACGTTTTCCTAGCTTCGCCTGCTCCATATACAAAGAATAACTTTCCTTTTTTCTTAACCACTGAATTGATCACCTCTTCGTAAATTCTCTCCTGGTCACTGTTAAGCATAGGGAGCAAAGTCTCATGTAGACCAGTTTCCTCCACTTCGTTAGTCTGAGATTCTTGGTTGATGTAGCTATTGTTCATCTCATCTAGGACCGTTTGGTTTGGTTTTGGCATGTCTTTGTAAACGGTTAAGGATCTCCCATGCTGCTGTAGGATGACCTTAATATCTTTCAAATTGTATGCTTTTCCTCGAGCTCTAAGTGTGCGAAGTTCATAGCCTTACACTGTTTTCTTAGTTGATCTTCTAACATGTATTTCCAATATTGATCCCTCTGATACCTCTCAGTAGATTAGCTGTAATACAAATAAGCTACGAAGAAGATATGGAGAAGCCCACTGTGCTGATTCGTCCACTTCATGCCATTCTTTGTCTTTATCTAAAAATCATCTAACATAGCATCCAGCTTTGTAGATTTCATGTAAAACCCCTCCAACTGTTTTCAGGTTACTGAAGCTTGTTGGCCCTCTAAGAGTGTCTACCAATATATGTAGGTAGAAGTTATCACTAGATGCTGGGTGTATATTGACAATTCTGCCGATGTTCCCTTTCACCTTCCGCCATTGGAACATTGTTATCGAATTATTCCAAACAAAATATTTAGGAAGCTCTATGTACTTCATCTTCCTTACATATGGGTACATCTTACAGAGCTCAAAACACTATGTCAGCATTTTTCTGCCATGTCCAAAGCGGGATTCCATGTTCTCCAGATCTTCTTGGCCAAATATTACTGTTTGTTCTCCTCCAGGTGCACTGGGAATTTGACAACTGCAGAGTGGTGGTGGTTAATATCAAACACAAATATTATCCACATATATTCACACGCTGATAAGTACCGACAATCTAAATACTATGTAATCTCATTCCGACGTTTAAATGCTTTGTCATCTTCGCATCTGGTCGTATCTCCAGAACTTCCTTTGTGTATAACAGCTGTTGCCCTGTAAACATGTTTTGTGATGTTTAAAGAGATACTTGATATACAATCTGTGTATTGTGTGTTAATTAAAAAGGGTTTGCCTCTCTTTATATAGAGAAGAGGCTTTGCACAAAGACAAAGAGAGAATGGGACATCGTGAGAGAGTATTGCACAGATAGAGAGAGTGATACTATCACCTCCTAACAGCTCTTTTCACATGTGACTCTCTATTTGAATTCCAACTTGTCCATATCTTTTTCCTTCTCATATTCAAACAGTTTATTTCTTGTTTAAACGTCCATAAGCCTCCATTAAGTTCACATGTAACTGATTCAACACTCATGTGACTATAGGCTTTGTTGGGTTTGAATGGGCTGAACCAATCTTCTTTGCACAAGTTTATCTTGGACTGTGGCCTTTGTTCTTTTTAAACAAGGACAATGTTGGACCTTTGCAGTATCAGCACATCTTGGGCTTCTATTGGCCTGTGTCTTGAGTGATGTCCAAGTCCAGATTGTACGGAATTCCTTGGTGAAGAAGGTAATGGTGGATGATCTTCACCCGCTGATTCAACTCGCCAACTTCATTGTGTTTGATGTTTGGTCGCCAGCTGGCTCTTCCTCTCGTGTTTCATGTTCTCTCTTATGATAGCTTGAGTTTACTTGTACAAATCTTGATTACTTGCAACACACTTCATGACCATTTGGTGAAGACACTTCTCTTCTTTCTTATGGAGATGCTAGCCCTTCACTTAGGTTTGGCATTCTCATATCTTCACTCTAATACCCTCCCTCAAGCTTGGCCTGCAGGGACATCTGAGGGTTGATGGACCAAAGATGACTACCTCATTAAAAACCTCACTATGGAGAACCACTTGGAACAAAACCATGATGAGGGAAAATAGAGTATAACATTGTGGTGCATTAAGGATAGCAATGGCCTTGGTATGTATTGAACTTGAACCAGCTCTACTCCTCTCATTAGTCCTTCATGACTTGATGTGAATCATTTCCTTGTCAACCTTTACATCTTTGAGGCTCTCATTGGTCTCTTTGCGGTTCTAATGGTTTCTTTTGCCTTTAAACAAGAGAGTAAGAAGAAGAGATTAAGTATTTCCATAAGGAATATCAAAGAGAAATATCAAAGTTATAAAGCAACTAGCCTATGGATTCTAAGGCAATGAATATAATGAAAACATAATAGAATGAGAGTAGAGTTTAGGAAAAGACTTTTCATGAAGATGGGTATATGATTGATCCTTTGAAATAGACTGAATGAATTGATGCCATTGGGATGGACTTGTATGGAATGAATGTGCTTTAATCGATTCTTGAAGTTGGAGGCGGGATTGCTGCTAATAAAAAAAAACCTATGATGGTTATCAAGAAGAGGATGAAATTGAAATATATGATTCCCTTTTATTACCAAAGGATGGAAATCCAGTGGATGTTTTATATCGTTATATTTTTCCAGACCTAAACGAAACGCTTGAGAAAAGGGAGAAGCTTATCGAGGGTGTGATACTAACGCCAAGAAACGAGAATGTCAACGAGATAAACAGTTATATACTGTCTAAGTTGCCTGACCTCCAACAAGAGTACTTCAGTGGAGACAGTGCCGGTGAAGAAGAAACTCAAGAAGATAATATATATATGTCCTATCCGCTGGAGTATCGGAATTCCTCAGACTTCCCAGGAATTCCAGGCTACCATCCCTGCCTAAAATTGTAGGCATCGATCATGCTGATACGAAACATCAATCTGTTTGCAGGACTATGCAACAGAATAAGGCTTATTGTTATCCATATGGGAAATAAAGTTGTCGAAGCGGAGATACCCTCAGATACAAAAAAAATGACAAAATTATTGATTTCAAGAATAATATTATCTCCAAATGATACACAATACATGTTCAAACTAAAAAGGAGACAATTCCCCGTACGATTATCTTACGTGATGACCATCAATAAGAGTCAGGGGCAAACACTGAAAATGGTGGCTTTGTATCTACTTAAACATGTTGTTAGTGACGGGTAACTATACATTACACTATCGAAGATGACAACTCCTAAGGGACTTCAAATGCTAAAAGCAGTATTTTACAAATATTGTATCCAAAGAAGTTTTTCGTAGTCTGTCTTCTACTCAAAGTAAGTAGTAATTGCAACTAATTTATTTAATTTTTTTAAAGAGAAAATAGTTGTAACTAATTATGGTTTATTACATATCTTCAAATACACCTAGAAACGATAAGTAGGAGGAATCAACAAAGGAGAATGGAGAATAACCAGAAAAAAGTTTGAGAAAAAATGTAAAATAATAAGAGGAAATTGCTAATTTTGACCTTTTTGAGTTTGAATAAGAAAGTGGACTCCAAATTCAATGTTAAGCAAAACTAGACCCTAAGGGTAGTGAAATTACAGTCAACACCTTCATGACCAAACAAAAAAGGAAATCGGAAATGACAATTATAACCCTAAGAAGTCTCCTAACGAAGTCTTTAAGATTAACTTCATATAAAAGTCTACTATTTAATTATATCTTATAATTTTAATT
>KE155066.1:108746-131958 GCA_000411075.1 Sisymbrium irio | reverse complement strand
CTTGTGAATACAGAAGGTGACTTGACTTTTTAGGAGATATGGAGAGACGAGAGTATATAATAAAACTGAATCTGTAATTGTTTAGTGGTTACAAAGTTTCTTTTTAATCTTTCAGTGAGAAATACTACTTTTTGCCGTGTGAAGTGTGTGTATGCTCTTTGTTGTGTGTACGTATTTGTGTATATAAAATATACGTATTTGTTTTGCGATGTGAAGCTGTTGTTAATGAGTAAGAAAAAAAATGTGTGATTTGAGAAGATATTGTAAAACTCAAGAGAATACATAATATGTTTTGTCAATTTTAACATATAAAACACATAAAGAACAAAACAAAAAAATTCTCAAATATTAAATATTAAATCTCATAACAATTAATAAATTGCTAAAATATATATTTTTGGTTTGTTTTATTTTATATCACATATAAATAAGATTATGATATATATTTTATCTTAAACAAATAGTATATATAGTTTAAGTTACAAACATGTAGTTGAACCATTTTTTATAAAAAAAAATTTAAATAAAAAAGTAGACTTCACATTAAAGTACTTCATGGATATGTCTAAAACTACAAACTTCTATTCAAAGTCGATTACGTAGACTTCAAACGAATTTTACTTTTGATTACCTAACTGTCAAATTCGACCAAAAACTTGATTACTTCATCAATATATTATATAATCACGCCAAAATCACACAAATGAAAATTTATAACGTAACACATCGCCACAAAAAAGAAAATCTTAAAAATTCATTACAATTTTCCTGTAATTACAATTTTAAATATACAGACTTCTACTCAAAGTCCACCACAGAGACTTCTCCCTGAAGTCTACTTATTATGACATAACTGCCTAATTCGACCAAAAACTTGATTACTTCATCAATATATTATATAATCACGTCAAAATCACACACATGAAAACTTATAGCATAACACATCGTCACGAAAAAGAAAATCTTAAAAATTCATTATAATTTTCCTGTAATTGCAATTTTAAATATACACTTCTACTCAAAGTCCACCACAGAGACTTTTCCCTGAAGTCTACTTATTATGACCTAACTGTCTAATTCGACCAAAAACTTGATTACTTCATCAATATATTATATAATCATGCCAAAATCACATACGTAATAGTTTATTACCTAAAACACCCCCACAAAAAGAAAAATCTTAAAAATTGTTAATTTCTAACAAGAGCATCAGCTAAGAATGAACAAACATGAGATATTGGAAAGTATAAACTATGATCAGGACTTTAGCAATACCATAACTTTATTAAAAATATTGTTAATTTTCATGTAAAATAGTTACCTACTTTGTTATACTTTATATATTTAAAAATTATATATATATATATATAATATGAATAATTTTAAATCTTAATTTAAAATCCAATTAAATTCTGCTTCTATTTATATTTTAAATAAATTAGAATTATCAAAAATATGGAAAGAACAAAAACCTAATTTCGCGCACACAAACAAATCTTTTCATAATAATTATTAGAAAACATAACAAAATTCTGGGGGTATCTAACATATTCTGGGGGTATTACAAAATTTACAAATATACTAGATTTTCATAAATTTTGTTTTCAGTGAATTTGTTCCTTCACATTACCTTGTTGACATCTTAATCTAACAACTCATTTGTAATCTTCGAATGATACTTGATAGTGATAGCATTACTAATTATTATCTATTGCAAGTTGAACAAGTCTTTGGTCCACAGTCCTAATTATTTTTCATTTAAACTAATATAAGTCTTCACCTTCTTGATTTAAATAAAAATTCGTTATTACTTGTGCGAACCACACGCTTTCCTCTTGAATGATTTTGTTAATATACATACGATGAGAAGCAAATAAAAAAAAGTAGGAAGAAGAGAATGTTTGTTGGTCGGAACATGTGTTCAAGATTTGAAGTCTTTATGCTCCTAATCTTGCTTCCTTACGTCATTGGTTCTGTTTCTGCGCCCACAGATGGTCCTGACTGTAAGTATATTTACATAATTATCAACTCTTCTGCTAAATATATGTAGTGTTCCTTTTTTACACTTTTCAGATTAAACTTTAGATGAGACAAAACGAGTTCATTCAGTCATCTTAATTGACTTAAATTCAAGATGCCAAACCCAAAACCATGTCACTATTATATATGGTGTACATATATTATATATGCAGAATTGCTAATTTTGTACTTTATTTTGTTTTTAATGGACATTGGATCTATTGTAAAAGTAACCACCAAAGATAATAAAATTACAGTTAACACCCTTATGACCAGACAAAAAAACAAAAACGGAAATGACATAGGTAATCCAAAGAAGTCTGCAACTGAAGTATTCATGGTTGACTGAATTGAAGTCAGATATATAGACTAATAGAGAAGTCTACTATATAATTAAATTTTAAATTTTAGTTATAAAATTATAAAAAAATATCTGATAAAAATATTGATCAAATAGTAACCATATATTTCAATTTCATCCATATAAAATACAATTACATATAAATGAGACCATTTAAAATAGGCAAGGTTGATTAGACTATAAACAGTGGATAGGTAGATTGCTAAAGACGTCTTCTAAATAGACATGTAAGAAGTATACTGCTTAATGACATCTTAAATTTTAATTAATAAAATTATAAAAAATAATCTGATAAAAATATTGATCAAATAATAACCACATAGTCCAAATTCGTACATATAAAATACAATTACATATAAATGAGATAATTTAAAATAGGAAAGGTTGATTAAGATATAAATATGTATTTAGGGTTTGGTAGGGAGACTTCTTTAAAAGTCTCCTAAACAGACATGTTAAAAAGTTTTCTACTTAATGACATCTTAAATTTTAATTATAAAATTATAAAAATTAATTTGAAACACAATTTCTGTACATTTTAAATAACATGGAACTTGGCATCTATATAAAATATATTTAAAAAAAAAAGAATCAGTTTAAACCAATAAAGATAAATTAGGTATAAGATTTATGATAAATAGATGGCAATTTATAGATACCCTAAATAGATATTAATATTTAGGATATATATAATAATTATGAATAACATAATTCTTTTTAAATAAAAGTTTATAGTTTGTTAAGTGTTATAGAATTTATATTTTTAAAATGTAAAATTATGAATATATAAAACGGTTTTAAAAAAAATTAGTGTAATAATGTACTGTTAATTTGGGGTCTATTTAGGGTTTAAAGTAATGTAGACTTCATTTTGAAGTCTGAATTTCAAATTATTAAAAGCAAGAAATATAAAAAATTAGGGGAGAAACGAATTATTATTAGGCGCCATTATTATTAAGCAAGAATCAGAATTTTTACTAACCTACCAAAAACTATTAACATTATTACTGTAGACATTTTAATTATATATAAAGAAAATTATTATGGTTTGTGCAGGTAAACTGCTTTGTAAGAACATTTCTGTAGACTTCGTATCGCCATCTAATAATCAATAAGACGATACGAAGTCTACCAAAGTGTGTATTTGTGTATGTAATTAATTGTTGTCTCGTATGTGGTAATATGTTACAGACTTCTATCGTTTACGTATCATGTAGACTTCGCTGATAGAAACTTAAAGGTTTCCAGTGTAGACTTCTAATGAAGTTTGGAAACTTAATTAAAATAATATTATAATATGGTAGAGATTTTAATGATGGACTTATCATGAATTTTGACAACCAACTTAATGTTAACAATAAAAATTAATTATTTTAGTATAATTTTATTATTAACAAAGACTGACTTATGTCTTCAATAATCTTTTGTTAATCAATGACCATTGAAAATAGACTAAAGGAATTTGTTAATTATTTAATAAATACTAATACTGATATAAAGTATAATGATGACTAATTTAGAGTTTTAAACAGTCATTTTAACTTCCAACACGTAGCAGCCAGTCATGCAATCTATAATTTAACGTTTCGAGACTTTACTTAAAAGGCGTGTTATGATGTATCAGGTCAGACAGTCAATAAAATCTCCTGGGGAAGTCTACTGTGGAAGTCTCATTGTGAAGTTAATGAGTGACACATGTGAAGACGTTTAAGTTTTCGAGATTATTTCAATTCAACTAAATGAACCGATTCACTGTAATCGCCTCGTTTATATAACTCTACGACTGTGCCTTCTCACTTTCCCCTCTTCATCTCTGCAAAGAAAGAAAAAGAAATCAAATCGTTTAATTTCTCAAACATTTGTACACCTTCTCCTGCGAAAATAAGATGTACAATCATACAACTTCCTCTCCAAGTATACAGTTTTTTCATCACATGTGTTGGTCGCTATTGTTCATTCCAAATAGCGGACGATAATGTAAGAAACACTTAAGTTTTTGTATGTATTTTTTTGTCTTTGCATCACATAACTGTAAATAACCAGAAAATGTTATTTCTACATCACCGGGAACAAGTATGGAGATGTGCATTCCTCCGTTGTATGAAACATCGTATGATGCCTTAGAGGAAAAAGAAGGGAATTGGATTAAAGTTGAAAATGTTGAGGTCTCTTTACGAGCCTCAGGTTTCAAACCATCCCTTCTAGCTACATCCTCGATGTCTGTCGTGATACTCGTATCAGAAAGATGGACTCTATTAGCAAAAAATACTTCATGGACCTCGTCAATATCGAGTACATCCGTAATCACCGTACTGATAGATACATTGCCATTGGTAAGCTTCTTTTAAATTCCATAATATTCCCAACTTAAGTTGCTGATAAAAAAAAAATATCTTGCAGATACTTTGGGTGTGGTCTTCCGAACTGGCTCCCATTCATGCTGATGTGGAGGACCCTACTAAAACCATAAAGGTTTTTTACCTCAGGGAAGTCAGGTAATATTCTTCGTAAACATATTTAATATCCTATTTTCACTTTTTACTGATTTTAATAGTGTTAAATTTAGGGAAAAGTACTTAAAGTGTATCTCTTATGGTTCACACGCTCATAAGTTTGAGAAAGGCTTCTTAATTTGCATGGGTGGATATGTTATCGCCGTTTTAAATTTGTTGAGGATTCAATGATACAGACGTACATATCTATTCGTTCAGATCATGTGTTTGTTGAAAAAATGTTACAATCCAACAGGTTCTCATTTGAACAGCCGGCGATGACAAAGGTTGGTCGGATGTTTTGTTCAACACAGATATCGATGAAGCTGAAGAATAGACGGACCAGCTTGACCCCGACGATGGATTATTTGCCAAGCACATGCCTCGTCGAAATGTGTAGACTCCGATGGCCTATTTCTAAAACTTTATTTTAAATTAATCGAAGAAACTTCATAACGAAGTCTTCCACCGACAACCACTTAATATATTATTTTGACGTAACATACTTTTACGATGTCTACCAGAGAAGTCTACCAAAGAAGTCTACATTCAAAGACGTATATAATTAAATTGATGTGATGGGTTTGACTAGGTTAGATGAGTTTGCAAATTACGATGAAACTCTATAAATACAATATATGATCGTTTCCAACTACAGACTTCATAACGTATTCTTCATAACGACAACCACTTAATATTTTCTTTTGACATAACGTACTTTTGCAAAGTTTACTGGCGAAGTCTACCGAAGAAGTCTACATTCAAAGACGTATATAACTAAATTGATGTGATGGATTTGACTAGGTTAGGTGAGTTTGCGAAATACGATGAAAGTTTGTAAATACAATATATGATTTCGAACTATAAATTTATATCAAATATAAAATGCAAATTTCATATTGAAGTCTTTCACCGACAGCCACTTAATATATTATTTTGACGTAACGTACTTTTGCGAAGTCTACCGGAGAAGTCTACATCCAAAAGAATCTATAATTAAATTGATGTGATGGATTTAAGTGGGTTAGGTGAATTTTTGAATTACGATGACACTCTTTAAATACAATATATATGTCGGACCGTTTCGAACTACAAACTTTTATCGAGTATTAAATGTAGATTTCATAACGAAATTTTCCACCAACAAACCAGTTAATATATTATTTTGACGTAATGTACGCTGGCATGATTAATCTGACTTTAATAGGCGGGAAAACGCTTGAATTGGCTCGTATCGATGGGAAAGTATATTATTACAGTAAAACCAACTTATTTTCCACCAATAACCCTATTCCCGTAGTCCGCGTCATATTGGAAAGTTTGTTTTTTCTAACCGTTGTCGTTCTCTCCTCCTTCTCCTATGAACTCAGCCGATTTTTTGTCGAATTATTACACCGTATACTTTAATTTCTCACTGTGTCCTTCTCTTTGTCCTTCTTTGTCACTGGGTTTCCGTTTTCACTTATTATAACTTCATCTGCATTTGTCTCATTGTCAGCTTTTGTTTGGTTTATTAACACCGCCGTACATCGTGATGATTGTTCGCCTCCGCTGACGACATAATATTTGTCATGAGCATAAGGTATGTCCCAATGAATACACATTTCTCCGATCTGAATAGGCGACTTCTTAGATAGACTTCCTAAGTAGAGTGCAAAAGATTTATTAGGTTGACTTTGTTGCTAGGCTTTTTCGTTAGGCTTCTTAGTTATACTTTGTTGATTGGCTAGGTGAGTTTTCTAGGTGTATTGGTCGACATAATAGATAGACTTTGTTGTTAAACTTCGTTGATAAACTTCGTCATTTGACTTCGTTGTTAGACGTCAATAATATGGAAAGCAAATACAACCTTCTCAACGAAAATGTTGATGGGATGGCTCAGGAAGTTAACGGATGAAAAGAGACCTGGTCAGAGGGACGGGTGAAGTCTACCGAGGAACTTCCCTCTCAAAAATCAGAAATGGTTAGTTCCGAACCCTTGAACATAGGTACCAAACCTGCTATGAACTTCCCAAGGATTTCCACTCTTGAGTTGAAAAGGATAGGTCTTGATCAATGGCAACTAGCACCAAAAGAAACAAGGGAAGAAATAGATTGAAAGGTCACATTGAGATTGCGGAAATACCTCAGATATACCAACTATTCTTCCTTGGATATGATACACCAACTTGGAATAGGTTTGATTGCAAGATATGACACAGTAACAATCGAATATTCACAAAGAACTGAAGAGAATCACTCTCAAAGTTTAAAAGGATAAAAATATGGTTGTTTTATTATTGTGGACGAAATCCTATATAAATAGGAAAGAAAATACAAAGGAAATAAAGAAAGTAATAAGTTTTATGGAATATCATGCATAGAAAATAAAATTATTTACCAAGAATGAATTGATGATGTTGAATTACTCATCTGATGGCTATAGGAAAATTTCTATTCAAAGTCGATTACGTAGACTTCAAACGAATTCTACTTTTGATTACCTAACTGTCAAATTCGACCAAAAACTTGATTACTTCATCAATATATTATATAATCACGCCAAAATCACACAAATAAAAACTTATAGCGTAACACATCGCCACAAAAAAAAAAAATCTTAAAAATTCATTACAATTCATTACAATTTTCCTGTAATTGCAATTTTAAATATACAGACTTCTACTCAAAGTCCACCACAGAGACTTCTCCCTGAAGTCTACTTATTATGACCTAACTGCCTAATTCGACCAAAAACTTGATTACTTCATCAATATATTATATAATCACGTCAAAAAGACACACATGAAAACTTATAGCATAACACATCGCCACAAAAAAGAAAATCTTAAAATTGATGATGTTGAATGACTCATCTGATGGCTATAGGAGTCTCTTAAGATCCAAATAGCTTTGACTGACTCTTCATCTACTGTCCAGGTTCATCCTAAGTGTCGATTGAGGAATGTCTTCCTGAATATAAGAAATGACTTCCCGAATCTGGCATTTGTGAAAGGCTTCCAGAGTTAGAACAAATGCTTCCTGAAAACTTATTTTAGTAATGCCTTCATGAGTACGCCTTTTGCCTTCCTTGTTGTTTCCCATGATCACATCATTCTCCTCCTCTTGAAAGAGATTTGACATCAAATCCACTTTTCCTTAAACAAGAAGAAATGGGTTAGACTCCAAGAAATCATCCAAATATTTAGACTGGTAAACATTATCAAATCTATGTTTAAGGACAAAAAAATGATTGAGACTTTGTTGTGCTATAGAAGGCAGTTTCCAAGTGTGCTTCCAAGTCCACTTCTTAGATAGATGAGGACGGTTTGTGGCTCCTTTCTCTGCATAATACGCGTTTAGGAAATCATGTTTTGGTCCATAACCCTTTTGCTTATCAAAATGAACATGTTTATCCTGTCATTTCACAATCACTAGAGATACCACATCAAATATGCAAAAGGAATAGACAAAGTGATTTCTCTGAAGTAAGCACATCAAAAAGAAGATTCGGATTCCTGGGATCATCATCTAAAGCATTCTCATAGACAGATATTGCATTAGGACACTCTTTGACACATAAAAATTTGTTTGAACAAAAATCAAGCAAACATATGTCAATGCTAACAAACAGATTGCATTGTGCCCAATTAGAAACTTTTTCAGCCTTTTCAAATATCAAGATTCTGCTAGCCCTAAGAAGCTCACGCAAGTTCCTAAACAAAAGCTCATTCAGAGATGCAATCATTTCTTTAAATGTTCTAAATTCAGACGAAGTTGTTTGAGAAAACATGAACACTTGTTTCAACTTAGAAAATCTTTTATCAAAAACGTTTTTCTTCCAATAAAGTTTGTCTCACCAAGTTTTAGAAACTAGAAATCTTCAAAGTAAAAGACATAATAGTTTCCTTTGGATGCTCTCAAATCAAAATCAGGATTAAAATCATACTTTGCATCAAATAGAAATTTTTTTTGACAAAAAACCTTCTTTATCTGAAAAGAATGAATTCCACTTTCAAAAAAAAAATTTACATTGCCAAAATATTTCAATTTTTTCAGCAAATGAAAACTCTATTTTTGCTCTAAAACTCTAAAACATTTTCTTATACAAAGAAACTCCTCAAGAGCAATAAAGGTCACAAAAGTTATCAAAGAAATCACATTTTGATTTTAAGAAATCTTCATGTTCAAGTGTTACAAAAGGTTGGTTCATTTTATCAAAAACGAATCCAAAAACAAAAAATTATTTGACATTTTCTAAACTCAAATCGTTTTTCATCATGAACAGATACTAGAGCAAACAAACCATGATTTGTCCTAACCAATTCAATTTCCTTACAGTGCTCCTGATAGTCATAAAGAAATGACAAGAATGCGGACTTTGGGACAAGTTTGGTTGGCTGCTCCAAGGCATTGACATATAGCAAACTCTCTTGTGATTTTTCTGCAAATTTTTCTTCTTGAACCTGTGGAATAAAATCAAGGCAACTCGGACTCACCGGTTCAGAACAAGTTAGTTCTTCACAAATCTCTTTGTTTTCAAGAACAAGTTCTGATTGGAGAGAAACAAGATCACTTGAATCTGAAGTTTTATCCATCCATTTGCAGTCTTGTAAAGGCTGCTCTGCTTCTGAACTTAGGGATATCGAAATCTCCTTAAAACAGATTGGCTCATGTTTTCTCACTTCATCTTCCAATGGAAGGCATGATATTGTGCTCTTTTTATTGTTTTGAGATCAACCTGTAGTACATGTTGCAACTTTTCCAAGTTAGCATAATTTGGCATTTTATGATCTATGGAATCTCTAACCTTTCTAGAACTCCTTTGGCTCTCTGAATATGGACTTGCACGCCTGTAGAAACCAGCCTTTGCATTATCTCTGGTCACCTGAAGGTGTTTGTTGCTCCTTTGAGTTGCTTCTGGTGAACCTACAAGTAGAGACTTTCCAACAAACCCTTATTTATCATGAATTGGTTGAAATTCTTTTCTGAACATGTTCTGCATCTTTTCAATCAAAATTTTCTTTTGCTGGATTGAGAGAATTGACGCCATGTTTGTTTCCTTGTGGCTGCTACTGATTGACATGATTAGAAACCTAAAATCATGAACAAACACATCAAAGCAACAAAATTATTCACAAGTGTTTTTCTCTTTTTCTCTGATTCATTTTTTTCTCTCAGAATTTCAGTGATCTCACACAGTTCAGATAGAACAAACAATCATAATCAGTGATCAATCCCACAGACGAAGAAAAGATAGATAACTGAAAGAATTTTTCAGGAATCAGTTTTAACCAATTCGGACGTGGATTTCTCCTCAGTTCAGAACCTAAGTTTCAATTGATCTATTTTTTTCTTCCTTTTTTTTTTTCTTTTTGAGACGATTTTTTTTATTTTACTTTATTTTTTAATAGATCAAGAACTTGGCTCACACAAGAATGTCCCTGATCCCTTGTTTGTAGATAGATAGATAAGAAT
The DNA here is from genome assembly GCA_000411075.1 of Sisymbrium irio. Classification (NCBI taxonomy): domain Eukaryota; kingdom Viridiplantae; phylum Streptophyta; class Magnoliopsida; order Brassicales; family Brassicaceae; genus Sisymbrium; species Sisymbrium irio. Next base: position 121,629 of record KE155066.1, on the reverse strand, counting down.
TTAAAAGAAGAAAAGTGAAGATATAAGAAAGATGAAAACAGAAAATGATGCTAACTGAAGAGCAGTTGCTCTGATACCACTTGAAATGAACCTCCCAAGGATTTCAACTCTTGAGTTGAAAAGGATAGGCCTTGATCAATGGCAACTAGCACCAAAAGAAACAAGGGAAGAAATGGATTAAAAGGTCACACTGAGGTTGCGGAAAGGCCTCAGATATACCAATTATTCCTCCTTGGATATGACACACTAACTTGGAATAAGTTTGATTGCAGGATATGACACACCAACAATCGAATGGTCACAAAGAACTGAAACGAATCACTCTCAAAGTTTAAAAGGATATAAAGATGATTATTTTATTGTGGACGAAATCCTATATAAATAGGAAAGAAAATACAAAGGAAATAAAGAAAGTAATAAGTTTTGGGGAAAACAATGCATAGAAAATAAAACTATTGACCAAGACTGAATTTATGATGTTGAATGACTCCTCTGATGGTCAGAGCAGTCTCTTAAGCTCCAAATTGGCATGCCAAGCTTTGACTGACTCTTCATCTACTGTCCAGGTTCGTCTTAAGTGTTGATTGAGGAAAGTCTTCCTGAATATGAGAAATGACTTTCCGAATCTGGCATTTATGAAGGGTTTCAGAATTAGAACAAATGCTTACTGAAATTCATTTTAGTAATGCCTTCCTGAATACGCCTTTGGCCTTTCTTGTTGTTTCCAGTGATCACATCAAAACCGATGCACAGACCCAATTCTAGGGGAAAATCAAAGAATAAGTAGAGTTTAATATCATCGTGTTTTTGCTTACGCAGAATACTGTTGTTGTTTTATTTGTTTATTTTCGTATGGTTTGAGGGATTGAGATATACCTTAGTGCCTTACTATTTGTGTGATGACTGAGCATGAGTGTACTTTTATAACTAAATTTGCAGAAAGCAGATGTCAAACTGATCGTGTCAAACCTCCTAATCATTCTTCAACACCAAAAGCACGTTCACCACCTAAAGATCATTCACGTGGAGAATCTGATTCATCTGAATTTCAGTGTCTTGGTACTAGAAAACCAACACAAGATGATTTTGAAGTTCAAGTTAAGAAACACATAATGAAATTAGAAGTTGTGAAGATTTCGGCAGCACCTACGACTGAAAGACTCAAGCGTTTGGCTGCTAGTCAGAAAGTCCGTACGTGGGGGATAAAACCGGAAAGGTTATCATCAAAATTCAACCCAAGGATCGTAAAGGATGCAATCCATTCGCTGCAAATGATAAGAACCAGAAGAAGATGTTACTAGAATTCCTCAAAACTGATTGGTAGGTCACCATATCTTGTTTTTTTTTTCATTTTTGATCGTTGAAGTCTACTAACAAAGTGACCACTATGTTGTGACTGGAATTTTTCTAAGCCAAAACCAGATGAGAAATCTCCTAATTGCCTATGGTGGTAGCTTCTGCATACGAAGAGCCAGTGGCTACGAGATACGGTAAAAACGATGTGAAACTTCTCCCACATAGTTCTCAAACATTTTGCAGGGATATATTTCTGAGTTGACTTAATCTATTGTTAATCTTGCAGTGCATGGATACTGTTCTTAACATGTTCAGACTCCGGTTTTCAAAGCATCCCGAGTGGTATAAATCGAATAGATTTGTTTTCTGGACCCATTGTTTACACATTTTTTGAGTAAAAATTATGGTGATTTTGTTCGTTCAGAACCAAATCCAAATGGACTTGGGAGATTATTTCTTGGTGGTGCGTTGAATTACCATTCAGGTGAGTATCCAAGTTACTGCAGGACCAACAAGATGTGGGGTCTTCAAGTAGATGACATTTACGCCCCCTTAAATGTCAAAGGAATTCATTGAGTCGCTATTTGTATTCAAATACCACAAAGCCATATTGTGGTTTGGGACAGTGATATATCATGGTTTTTACTGATTTTAACTATGGTATAAGTTGTGTTTTTAGAGTCTTTCAAGTGTTTTTCGAGTCTTGTTGAGTCCTTTACAGGTTTAGGTATTATTTAGACTTGATTGGAGATTATGGAGCATTGTGGAGCAATTGGACTTTGATAGCTAAGAAGAGCAACTCGGAGTACACCTTTTGGTCATGCATCGGTCGATGTAGTCCTGGGATACAAGTACTTCGCACTGTTTTACACACAAAAATGAAAAATGCCCACAAGTTTCGGATATATGCAACACTAGTCATTTTCGTGTTTTAGACCATATTTAGGATTTTAAAAATCATTGTTTCGACTTGTCTTTATTCTACTTTGGTTTTTGAGAGAGATTTGTAGCAGAACTCTTTCAGAGAAGAATCAGAACTCCTTCAGAGAAGCTTCAGAACTCCATTAATTTAATTATCATCTCTTTTATGCAATCTTATTCAATTATGATTTATGTTTCATTAATCATGTATGAGTAATTTTGTAGTTAGGGTTAGGGTTTCTCATTAGGGCTTTTATGGATTGTTAGATTGATTGGTTAATTAAGGATTTTGAACACTAATTCTTCATCTAGGTTGTGGTTAATGCTTGATCTGAGCTGACGAGTTAGATTATTGATCATAGGTTGATTCTTGCAACGAAAGTTGGTTAATTAGCTAGAAAGAACCTTAGGTGAATAAAATACTTATCTGCAAAGGAATTTGATTTAGAGATTTTGTGAACATATCGAACCTGGAACTATTGCATGTTTAGAATTTAGAACTCGCTAAGAAATTTAGTTTTCTAGGTTGTTAGACATAGATAGTTTTCGCAGCGACAGCTGGTTCACTTTATCATTGTGTTTCGAGTTCTATAACATTAGAAGAATCATGATTAACTGATTTGCTTGCATTCTTGATTACCTGAGAATACCCTGAGCCTGACGTTTTCTCCATCTGATTTAAAAACCGATTTATTACTTTTCAATCTTTTAAATACAATCATTCTTGTTTAGCTTAATTCGAAAGCCAATTAGTCTACTGTGTGATTTTTGAATCTCTGTGGAATTCGACCTCTAAATACTGCAATCGATCTCTTAATTAAGAGAGTAGCTCTAGGGATTATATTGAGTAGATCAGACAGCATTCCTGGATGCACCGAACCACCAGAGCTTGAAGCCGTGATGGAGCCTTTTGTCGTGATGCTGCCTTATCTGCTCTGGGAGTTAGCTGCAGCAGATATCAGGGACTGTTATCCCCTGGATAAGTTCACATTTGAACGTGTAACTAAATGAGTCCTGCAAAATAAAAAGTCAGGTGATTGTGGAGCGTATGCTTAGAAATACATAGAATGCCATGTGTTTTGTATGTCGTTCCCACCTACTTTGTGTGACGCCAACATGACAACTATCTGAGAAAAGATTGCGACAGACATATATCACGAGGCCGACTGCCGTGGACTGGTGGAGCACAAACAGTGGGACGAATTGGATATATATATCAAGGAACCACCGTATAGACTTGTTGTAAAGTTAAATTGGTGCTTGTGAATATTTATGCAATGAAATGCCGGTTTTAGAAAGTTGTATGAAGAAGCTTATTGAAAGTATATATTATCATTAAGTTAGTTATTAGTTCATTAGATAGGACCAAGGGAGAAAAAAGAATAAATCACAGTAGACTTACAACAGATGTTAACCAAAAGACTTCTACTCACCGTCAACGTAGACCTGTCCAGAGTAATACCAACACATATTTAATTGACCAAAACTCAACTGATGTATAATATATATGTAGTAACAAAGAGAATATTTCTTACACAGTGAGGTGCATTATGTCCTGGCTGTCTACATTTTGAACAACTATATTGCTTGTGAGACTATCTCGGTTTGTTCAATCTCTTCCTTTACAATTCAAGCCATGATTTCCACCTAGATTTCTTCTGTCTTCCTGGTGGACGCTTCACAAGAGGAGGTAAACATTTGATATTCGGGCAAATGGGCTCCTCCGGGTCATTGGGCAAGATGTTACCCGAGTATGATGCATACAAATAACCTTGCTATAGAAACCGTTGACAAGGCTGAATATATCCCATCCAGCGGCTTTGGCAGCTTTGATTGCATGTGAGCAACATATTTTTTCAATTGCATACACAGCACATGAGGAAGATTGAACTTCAAAGTCCACAATACAATCACGGTGCGCTCCTTTAACAAATAAACGCCATCCATCAATGCGTTAAACCATCATCTTGTCCACGTAATGTTCCCTTATGGCCAATAAGTACTCAACTCCTCGACTGTGGACTGTTGTGAGGCTCAGTGCATCTTCTCGCCTTTTCCAAAACAACTTTCCTAACTTGATCTTAATAAACTCTATAAGATATGCGATTGGATATTCTCGGGCTTTCTTTAGAGCGGAGTTTATAGATTCAGCAATATTGCTGGTCTTTATGTTGTATCTGTCTCTAGGGAAGTGAACTCGGGACCATAAAGCTGGATCAGCCTCCGTCAAGTAAGCAGCAAGGGCAGGATTAACATTCATCAGTGTGTCTATGTATCTGGTGTAATCATGCAGTGTATGGGTGTATGCTGCACCTTTGACCAAATACATCAGATGGTTGCAATTAAAATTCGTAGGTATATTTTGTTGTAGATGGTAATAACAGATCCCTTGTATTGCCCATGGAATAGAAATTGCACATGCTTTAGCTATTGAACCATGTCGGTCGGAGACAATGAACAACACATATTCATCCAAGAAACACAACCGTAACTTGTTCAAGAACCAATCCCAGGGCACATCACACTCGGACTCGACATTTACAAATGCCAAGGGAAATATCTTGAAATTACCATCTTGTGCGCCTATGACTAGCATAACACCTACATACTTACCGGTGAGATGTGTCCCATCAATAACAATAACTCACCTCATATACCTAAAACCATATATTTAATCTGCTAATGATATGAAAATGTACTTAAACCATGCTCCTCATCAACTACTGGGTCAATGACACTTTCTGGGATTAATAACTCTATTTTCCGAAGACAATTAGGCTACGTCTCATATCCGGATTCTGCGGTTCCCCTCACATACTCTTGGGCATTTATTAAAGCCATGTATGAAGTGATATAATCCATAGTCATAGCAAACATGATCCTCATTGAATCTTTGATATGTTGTGGAACAACACCATCTATTATTCCAGCTCGATCTATGAAAAGCCTCCCGATATATTGCTGAGTGCAGCGCCTCTGGTAAGATACTCGGTCCGTCATAGAACATGTATGGACGTTCACATATTTGGTGACCCAAAATGTATGACGTTCATGTTTCACACACGCTACTATCCTCCAAGTGCAACCATCAACACTACAATGTACAATAAACCGTTCTTTTGTAGACTTCTGAACTTTGAAAGAGAATTTTAACATAACAGCGGTCAGCTTCACCTCAGAGATGAGCTCATCCTTGCTTTGAAAGCACTGTCCTACCCACAATTGGTCTATCCAAGGATTATTGAACCGGCTCTAAGAATCACCAAAACACGGTTTCCCATCTTCAACATCTACATAAATATCATCAACATCTTTATCTTTGACTTTCCCGTACTCACTGTAATCGAAATCCATCTCATCGACCTCCTATTTCAGATGCACATCTGCTGGTGTATCCACATTCGGTGCCTCTCCCTCCGATGCATCCCCCTCCACAGGATTAACATCAATATCAGGTTCTCTATCGTCAACAGAATGAGGGATTGGTTCATTATTCTGTTGGTGACCCAAAATGTATGTCGTTCATGTTTCACACACACACACTACTATCCTCCAAGTGCAACCATCGACACTACAATGTGTAATAAACCGTTCTTTTGTAGACTTCCGAACTTTGAAAGAGAATTTTAACATAACAGCGGTCAGCTTCACCTCAGAGATGAGTGCATCCTTTCTTTTAAAGCACTGTCCTACCCACAGTTGGTCTACCCAAGGATTATTGAACCGTATCTAAGAACCACCAAAACATGGTTTCCCATCTTCAACATGTACATAAATATCATCAACATCTTTATCTTTGACTTTCCAGTACTCACTGTAATCAAAATCCATCTTATGGACCTCCTATTTCAGATGCACATCTGCTGGTGTATCCAGATCCGGTGTCTCTCCCTCCGATGCACCCCCCTCCGCAGGGTTAACATCAATATCAAGTTCTTTATCGTCAACAGAATGAGGGATTGTTTCATTATCACATTCCACCTCCTCTTAATATATACCAACATCAACGCTTCTAGTTGAGACACAAAGGCGGACAAAATATGTTCCACTGAACTCTATGAAGTTCTGAACTTGTCTATCATTTCTGAGATACATAGGAGGGGTACCCTGAGGCATTTGCTGAAACGTTGAATCAGGTAACGGATATGATAATTCCACACACCTCGGTTTTTTTATCGATCATATAATCATCTTCAGCCATTTTAACAACCACGGTGTGTGTACAACCATTTCTAAAAGAAAAAAAATGCTCCCACCTTTCCTTCCATCCAAGTCAAACTGCCACGCACCATTTCTCATCACTCATTGTCCAAAAATCATAGGTATTTGCACCATTGTCATGCAAACGTAAGAACAAGCACAAACACATCACATACAAACTTCAAATGAGATCCAAAAAGGGATACTTCCTACGGATGTATATATGCAATGACCTAACTGCCTTCAAAACCAAAAAAAACTTGATTTATGTGGTTGTATAATTTATAATAATGCTAAACTCATACAGATGCAATTTGATAACATATTGCATATACATGAAGCAGAAAATTTTCAAAAATATTTATAAATTTGCTACAATGGCATTTTCTAACTATGAAGACTTCCCACTGAAGTCGACGAGGTAGACTTCAGACAGACGTCGAACATATTCAATTTTAATTATGCATGTATTACTCGCCTCGTACAAAGATTTATCATGAAAAAACTGGAAAAGACGCTTCGTACTGGTTTTATTCAATCGTGAACAGATACAACGTCGAATACCAGTCATTAAATTTCCTTGAATAGATGCATCAAACATGTTCTTTATCAGAATAAAACTGCCAACATCTTTCACTAGTCAGTGTATGTAGACACGTTATTAAACTCAATTCATCCCTCCCAATACAGGTTTAACTGTCACGGGACTTTTCAATCTCCATTTAATCTCTATAAAAATAAGTCTCCATTTTCTCTGTCGATGTCTCTATCCTTACTATAAAAAATCATTCAAAATTCGCCATTTCATCGCAAAATCTCTTCCGATTTGGAAACAATGGCACAGCATTATAATATGCTTTCGCAGGTTGTATACGACGAGAGGCTCACAGCTTAGAGATTTCGGGTGAAGATTTCAAGGGTTCAGTCTTTATACATTTTCCACCATGGCCCTAACTGGAGATACATCGATGGCGTTGAGGCTGTAAGTGTTTCTACAAATTTTTGTTTCTTTTAGATTTAAATTCATTTGCCCTCTTCTTCATGAATTTTCATCTCTCCATATCTATCGTCTCTTTGATTATGCAGGGAACCAGGATGGAGTTTACCGTCCTTACTGCTGATAGGTTTCCAGACCTCATGAACCAAGAGGGCAAATAGATTGAAAATTTTAGGGTTCAAGTTAAGATGGAGTATCCCGGTTTCAAACGTACCAAATCCCGAGTCAGCCTATCTGCTATGTGAGACACAATAATCGACATAATTGATCCACCCAACGATCATCATTACATGAAATTTCTGAATATCCACGAGGTCCTTAATATAAAAAAAAAAACAGAAACTTCCTCATCAATTTAATGAGAGTAGTCTTCAACACACATCCCCATTTCGATGATCCTGAAACACCAAAGATGGTGTTTTACATAAGAGACAACATGTATGTTCAGAGTTTTTTTATTTTTCATAAAAAATTATCTTTGTACATAACATATATTGTTGTATATTTAATAGTGAGAGTGAGCTAAAATGTGTGGTCACTAGCCACCAAGCTTATGCATTTCGAGAGGGATTGGAAAACAGGAGGGGTCGCGGAGAGGTGATGTTGTCCTTAAGATGTGGAGGATCTATAGGACGTTTGGTAAGTGTATTATATTCTGTGTTTTAGAAGTGAAAATTTGCCTACCGATAACTGACTACAGAACGAAGTTGGATTATCTGACTTCATGTTCAATCCATGCTTGTCGGAGGTGGAGCAGTTCATGCGGTCACTTAATCTCAGTGACCCTTATGTTTAGAGGCAAGGGCCTATGGGTCCTTTGAAAAACATTATCTTTGTTCTTTTTCTGTTGTAATCGTAAAACTTGACGATCATTTATGTTTGATGGATGTTTTTAATTTCATTTAAGTTTTCATGTTTCAATACGTTACTTTTAATTGACAATGAGTAGAGTAAAACAGAGTAAATTCAAAAGACACCAACTGAAATTTTGACTTATCAATAAAGTCCAAATTGGAGACTTCACAATAACGTCTAAAATCAATGACCAAACTGCTTTCAAAACCCAAAATCTTGATTTTTCTGGTTGTGTAATATATAATCATGTTAAACTTATACATATGCAAGTATATAACATATTACATACACATGAAGCAGAAAATCTTCAAAATTATTTATAAATTTGCTATAATTGCATTTTCTAACTATAACGACTTCTATCTGAAGTCGATTAAGGAGACTTCACAAGGACGTCTGAAATCAATGACCTAATTGCCTTCAAAACCAAAAATCTTGATTTCTCTGGTTGTATAATATATAATCATGTCAAACTCATACACATACAAATATATAACATATTACATACACAGAAAGTAGAAAATCTTCAAAATTATTAATAAATTTTCTGAAATTGCATTTTCTAACTATTATTACTTCTTAATGAAGTCGACTAGGTAGACTTCACAAAGACGTCTAAAATCAATGACCAAACTGCATTCAAAACCCAAAATCTTGATTTCTCTGGTTGTATAATATATAATCATTTCAAACTCATACATATGCAGGTATATAACATATTACATACAGAGAAAGTATAAAATCTTCAAAATTATTAATAAATTTGCTAAAATTTCATTTTCTAACTATGAAGACTTCTTAATGAAATCGACTAGGTAAATTTCACAAAGACATCTGAAATCAATGACCTAACTGCCTTCAAAATTCAAAATATTGATTTTTCTGGTTGTATAATATAAAATAATGTCAAACTCATATATATGCAAGTATATAACATATTACATACACATTAAGCAGAAAAAATATCAAAATTATTTATAAATTTACTGTAATTGCATTTTCAAATTATGTCGATTTCTCACTGAAGTCCAACAAGTAGACACAACTGGAAGTCTAACAGGTAGACAACTATATGGAGCCCACTATCAGGTCTATTTTTGCAATTACAATTTAACAAATGCATCAAACGAAGTCTACTGTGGTAGAAGACTTCTTTTACAGTCTCCCTTTGTCAATTTTTTGGCAAGTTTTGAAATTGATTCAAATTCGCGATTTAGACTTCGCGATGAAGTCCAACAGTTAAACTTTGTTTGCGGTCTATTTTGGTTATTTTTGCAATGGACCAAATAATTGACTTTTGGGTAGATTTCATGCTTGCGTGTAGATCAATGGTTAGATTTCATGCTTGCGTGTAGACTTATGAATGACGTTAACTTTTAAAAGTAGTCTTCTTCAAGACGTCTACTTTTGAAAGTAGACTTCGTGGTGGTTAATTTTGCAATTGACCAAGTTTGACTTTTTGGAATAGACTTCAAACAAAAGTTTCCGACCGAGTAGACTTTGTTTCCGGTCTGCTGTAGTTAGTTAATGACCAAAATTTAATTTAATTAATTTTAGACTTTATTTCACCATTTACTTATTTATTTTAATTAAAACATTTACGGATCAATGTTTTAGTATTTTGGTCAATTGCAAATATAGCCAATGTAGACTTCTTATGTAAACTACATTATAAAGACTTTATGTCGGAGTCTTTTTTTACAAAGACAAAATTTTGGTCAATTGCAAATATATACCTTAGTAGACTGCAAATGAAGTATGCGTATGAAGGTTAGAATGAAGTCTGATACCAGATTTTTTTTGTTTTCAAATGAAATTTTGTATGCATTTTCAGTCTACGGCCCGGAACTCGATAAACTTTTGAATTGCAAAACTAACCACATAATAGAGTTTAATGGTATACTACAATGCTAGACTAACAAATGAAGTATATTTTGGCAGAACAGATATGAAAGTCACGAATCTACTGATAAATTACCTTATCAGTGGTTGTTTCGCTTCGTCAAGCACCTAGCTAGAACGTCGTATTTAGTCACCACCGAAGAAGTCCAGCAAATATTTATGGAAGAATTACCATAAATCATATATCACAAGATAGAAACATTTGAGATTTGAAAATGAAAGATATGGAAATTTAGGGATGAAAATGGAGAGATGGAAGAAAATGAAGTTGTGAGAGTAGTATGAGTGATATTATCTCACAAAATCAGGTGGTTGAAGCATTAAGAGTTTCAAATGTTGTTGTTCATGGTGGTTGAACATTGATGGTGATGACACAAATGTAAATAAATGAAAATGATAAGGACATGCATGTAATAATAATTTTTGAGAAAAATTAAACTAAATAAAAAATGATATTTTTGTAATACTTAAAAGACACAAGGATGTGAAGGGGAAGAATTGACAAATGTTGGAGAGATAGATATTTTGACTTAAATATGCAATTAACTCTAAATTGGTAGTCACTTGTAAAAGAAGCCCTATTATATTTAGAACAAAATATTTCCATTATGTGTTTTATATATGTATTGGATTTTGGATTTTTAAAATATTGTATTATATTGAACTATAGATCCACCCAATTAACTTGAATAACCCCAAAAGATTAGTGATCGTTAATAACCTCTAATGATTGATACAACGTGTTATTTTCTAAACCCAAACAAAAATAAAAACTGAGTCTATGTTTTCACATAAGTATTGGGTGATCTGCTCCAAATCTTGATTTTACGCTTTACAAGTTCATCAATTTCACCAAAATCATAACATAAATATTTCATTAAACATTAATTATGTGACAAAAGTATTTTCTTTTGTCAACTAAAAAGTATCATAAGTTTCATTATATACTATATAGGACTTTGTGTATATTGTCATATCTCGATCGGTCAATAAACATTTTGAGACAGATTTTAAAACATCTTATAAAAAAACTTTAAATAATTTTCGAAGAGTTTTAAACATTTAAAATGGCTTAACTAAGCCTATAGTTCATCAAAAACTTATCAAAATAATTTTAAAAACAGTTTCCAGAATTTTTAAAAATATTTTCCAAAACCTTTCCAAGAACTTTTTTGAAAAGCAACAACATTATCAAAATAAAGTATAAATTCAAAACCTTCAAGAAAAGTTCTCAAAACTATTTTAAAAATATTTTGGATTATTGAAAACCATTTTTCAGACATATTTTTCAAAAATACTTTTCAAAGTAATTTTTAAAATTAAAATTTTCTGCAAGAAACGTTTAAAAGAAAAAAAAAACTTTTGAGAAGGAACAATATCCCAATTACATTTTAATGAGCATAAAAGCTCAAAACCAAATCCAAAACTCATTCCCTCCCTCAAGCATTGGATTTAACAGACCTTTCAGTCATTCAACCAAGATATCAAGAGATTAATGGGAAGAGAAAATAATTGTTGAAAAAAAAAATAGAAAGAGAAAAGAATTGTTTGAAATTACAAAGACAAGATTTTATAAAGGATTATAACAAGAGTTTTCAAGAAAAGGTTTCAATCTTTCTCCCTCCCTCAAGATAGTAATCTTTCAACTATCATAAATATGATTTGAGGGGATGTAAGGAAAATTCATGGATTGAAAAACAAAACCTATAGAGGTTTTCTACCTGAAGAATTAAGAACATTTTTTGAAAAACAGTTTCGAAATGGAAGCAATATGAACCAAAGCTTTTGAAAATATTTTCATACAAGAACAAGAACATATCTATCTCTCTCATGCTCTGGACAGAAGACATCTTTCAGTCTATCAACAGAGCTTGAATAATAATGAGAGAAAAGAGAATCCTTGGTTAAAAGAAAGCAAAAAAGAAGGAGTTCATTCCCAAAGAACTTGTGCTCTGATACCATGTAATATTTAAGTGAGGATTGTCTCACAAGATAATGAAACACAAATCAACTAGTGATAGTGTTTATTAAAACTCAACATGAACTCATTTCAAGAACAAGAGACAAGCATCACAATCCACATGAACCAAAGGGTAGTGCAGATGTGTGCTAATCTTAAATAACTAGAAGGGAAGATTTTAATTAATGTTTGTGAATTTAGACAAGAAACGGTCTCCATTAAGGCAGACTTTAATCGTTTAACACTCACTCTTTATATAGCTATAGTTGAATCAAGCATTAGTAAAGTAGAAGGAGCTAAACAAATGTATGTATAACTTGTTTTTTTATTTATGTGTATTGTGTGTTAATTACAAAGTTTTTGCCTCTCTTTATATAGAGAAGAGGCTTTGCACAAAGACAAAGAGAGAAGAGGACAACATGGGAGAGTATTGCACAGATGATACTGACAGCTCCTAACAGCTCTTTTAACATGTGACTCTTTATTTGAATTCAAACTTGTCCATATCTTTGCTCTCATATTCAAACAGTTTATTTCTTGTTTGAAACGTTCATCAGCCTCCATTAAGTTCAAATGTGAAAAGAGCTGTTAGGATCTCTGAATACTCTTTCATGCTGTCCACATAGGATTAAAATTTTAAATCATCAATAGTATTCTTCCACATCATCATTTAAATTTAAGAAAATTTCTATTTTTTTTAATAATAATAATAAAAAAAATACATAAAAAGGATATTATCTATAAATTTCTAA
>KE155065.1:4634-21992 GCA_000411075.1 Sisymbrium irio | reverse complement strand
GTATAAAAGTCTACCATCAAAGAAAATAAATCTATCACAAGCCTTTAAGTCTACCGTCAATAAAATAAGTCTACCGTCAATAAAATAAGTCTACCGTATCTACGTATTAAAATAAGTCTATCACCATTGACAATAAGTCTATCACTCTATATTAAGTCTATTATCAAATACAAATAAGTCTATCATTCAAATGAATAAATCTGTCACTCGCTTGATAAGTCTGTATTTCAAAATAAATCTATCATCATACTGAAATAAATCTATCATAACATAAAAATAAGTCTATTACAATAAGTCTATCGTTCCCGAAATAAGTATACCGACTGAAAAATAAGTCTACCGACTGAAAAATAAGTCTACTAACTTTAAATAAGTCTACCGACTAAAAATAAATCTACCATCAAAGGAGTGATAGACTTATTTAAAAATTGGTAGACTTATTTTTATTTTCGTAGATTTCTTTGCCTATGTAGCAAAATTCATTAATGACATTTTTGATATTACATTTTTTATTAACACATGAAATAAAGGTATAATAAGTACAAAAGATTCTTTTAGTAATTTCTAAACATATACACTAATCTAATAACTTTCCAACAAAGTAACACCATTTTAATAATTCTCCTAAATAAAAATTCACGTTATGGTGGTTCAATTCCTTTGTACAGGCACTCAAGTTGAGTCCACACAACTCGGCACAAAATGAAAAAGGGGCTCGTGGATTTGAAACGATGGTCTTGGTGAGAAAAAGAATAAAATTTCCTAATAAATAAATATATTCAAATCGGTCGCATAATTCCAATATTTTTTTATCCATTTCAGTTCATGCATGGTAACACGTATGATTGGCCATCTTGATATTATGCCCACTGTGGGTCATCAATGATATTTATACGTGGCCATAAGGTTTTGGTTTGGTAGAGAGTATATCAGAATCATAATAGTTGTTGTGCATCTCCATCGTATTGTCATCATTAGAACTGAACAAACAAATCAATAGGCTTATAATACTCATCATCCACACCGGCCAACATCACCACCTATCCGATCCATATATATCCCTTGGAATCATCATTTGTGTGTCTGCATCAAATTGTAGGCTTTGTAGCTGATGAATAGCCACATGAAAATTTGAAAGAGGAAATTACGTGAATATAAACTAATCCATAATGTGGTCCATGCCCAATATAATCGGACCACAACAGTATCTCACGTCTTCTTTGTACAAAACAAATCTCCTTTTTCTCACTTTTTTTTCGAGGAAATAGCAAAGCAAAAGAAAAAGAAGAGGAAGACTTATGGGCTCGGGACTAATTCATCCACATGTCTTTCTCACGTATGCACAATATATAAGTTCATACATTTATTAGTGGTAGAACCACATCCTTCATCTCCACTTTATGATCTAACAATATAAAACCCATTGAAGAAAAAACAGAGACTAGTGAAAGAGCGAAGTAAGGAGATATGGCGAGAACCCACTTAATCGTTCTTCTACTAGTTATTTCATCAACATCAACATCAACATCACCTTCAAGAGAGCAAGAGAAGGACAGGATCAAGGCACTTCCAGGGCAACCAAAAGTAGGGTTCTCACAGTTTTCTGGCTACGTGACTGTTAACGAGTCACACGGTCGATCACTCTTCTACTGGCTCACTGAGTCAGCTTCCCCTCAAACCAAACCCCTTCTTCTTTGGCTCAATGGAGGTTAGATTCTTTTTCCCCCCTCACTTCCATAAGTCATATATATGCACATGCATTCTCCTATATTGCAAATAGCTTGTTTGTGTGGGCTAAAATATTGATTTCTAGTTTGCTTTCGGTTTTAGCTTTACATGATTATTATCTTCGTTTTTGGAAAACATAATTGTTTTGTTTAAATATCAAATACAATTGGAAAATTATGAACACAAAATGGAAAAGAAAATAAATCTCAATTGGGTGGTGCAATTAATTTTTGTTACAACTTAAAAGTTGATAAACTTTTTTTTGTATTATTGATAAACTTTTGAAACAAATGTTTAGGAATATTAAATGGAAATATAAGCATTTTCCGTTTAAACAATCGTTGTTCTATAAATAATTTACGCAACAGTAACTCATTGATTTAAATAATTTGATATGGCTGAAACAATTAATGTACGTACCGAAGAAAAAATATTCAACATAATATTTATATTTAACTCGTACATTAGTCAAAAGAAAAAAAGGTGAAATCCATTAACCTTTTTGTATTTATACGAAGAAAAGTAACACGTTTATCATATCATCCTATCTTAAACAATTTACTGTCCACTAAAAGAACATCAACAACCCAATATGACTCTCATAAACGAAACATATATTGCTCCTTTCTCATCATCTTTTACATTTAGTTGTTTTTTTATTTCTTTTTTTGATATTGATTATTCAATACAGTTAAAATAATATATCTCCACGAGTTTTCGAGTTTGCAAGTTAAAACTCTTGCCACCTACCATTTGCTATCTCATCTCTAGCGTTCATTCTAGCAAAAGTATCCATTTTCGTACTAAAAGATGTGTAGTTAAAGGAGGAATTGATGTTATATCATCATCAAGATAATGCGCATGAAGAATGATAAGGACACTAAAGTAGTTACAATCATTTAGAAACAATAACGTAAATTGGAAACAAAATCGTAGGACCGGGATGCTCGTCGATTGCTTATGGAGCTTCGGAGGAAATTGGACCATTTCGGATTAATAGAACCGGTTCTACTCTCTATCTCAACAACTTTTCTTGGAACACAGGTTTTACGTCAATTCAGTTTCAGTCTTTATTATTACTATTATTTTATCTTTATCTTTATGTATTTTCTTTGTGATGGAATCACATTGTTTGACAAAAAAGGCCAAATTGTATTTTGAGTCTTTTAATTGTAATGAACAGAAGCAAACATATTGTTTCTGGAATCGCCGGCAGGAGTTGGCTTTTCGTATACTAACACAAGCTCCGATCTTAAAGATTCCGGAGACGACCGGACTGGTCAGCTTCTTTATATTTATTCATGTTTTGTCAAGCAATATCTTGTTTTCATTTTATATTTTATTTTTGTTAGAGAACAAGCATGTTTATTGTTTTGTAAATAATTGTTTTGCAGCTCAGGAAAATCTAATATTTCTTATCAAATGGATGTCCAGATTTCCTCAGTACCAATACAGAGATTTCTACATTGCTGGTGAAAGCTACGCCGGTATGTCACCGTATACACAATCTTGGAGCAATTCCGGTTTATGTTGGTTAATGGTTTGTAATTAACCTGGTTTAACCAAATAACCATGAATAATTCAACTCTAAAGCCATGGTTAATAATGTTGATCATTTATATACTCATGAGTCTTTGCACTTTTAGTGCCCTTTTGCTATATATTTTCTATAGTAACTCTTTACAACTAAAAAAATCTTAAAATCTTAAATCTTTGCCATTTACCAAATTGACTCTATATTTATAATATAGGGCATTATGTTCCTCAGCTTGCCAAAAAGATCCATCACTACAACAAAGCATTCAAGGAAACCATCATCAATCTCAAAGGATTCATGGTAAAACTATAGATCTATTTATCACATTTTCCACCCTTATTTCAGATTTGTCTTAATGCATCCACTTTCCCTTAAGGTTGGAAACGGAGATACGGACAGGCATTACGACAGATTAGGAGCTGTCACGTACTGGTGGTCACACGCAATGATTTCCGACAGATCCTACAACTCTATCCTCAAACACTGCAGCTTTACAGAGGATACAAACTCGGACGAGTGTAACATGGCACTCAACTACGCCACGTTCACCGAGTTTGGCCAAGTCAATGGGTACAGCATATACTCACCTTCATGTGTACGACAAGCCAACGAGACCAAGCTCCTGCATAGGCGTATTTTGGTAGAGGAAGACGACCCTTGCACCGAGAGCTACGCTGAGATATATTATAACCGTCCTGATGTGCAGCGAGCTATGCACGCTAATCTTACCTCCATTCCTTATAAATGGACCGCTTGCAATGACGTTTTGTTTCGGGCATGGGGAGATTCCGACCATTCGATGTTGCCCATATACAAGGAACTCATGGCCGCTGGTTTGAGGATATGGGTGTTTAGGTGAGTTATGAAACTAGTAGCTTCAAGTAAAGCACACTTTTAGTCATCCAACCCACATTTTGTTGATTTATATGGCAATACAGCGGCGATACGGACTCGGTAGTTCCAGTGACAGGGACCAGACTTTCCCTCAGTCGTCTCAATCTTGAAGTGAAAACTCGCTGGTACCCTTGGTACTCTGGGAACCAGGTATTTTCATCACAGACGTTTCTATAGTATATGCTCATTATGTAGAGCCAGTGATGTCACTTGGTGGTGGTGGCAGGTGGGAGGATGGACAGAGGTATACGAGGGGCTAACCTTTGCGACGGTGAGAGGGGCAGGGCATGAAGTTCCGGTGTTGCAACCAGAGCGTGCCCTCATTCTTTTAAGATCGTTCTTGGCTGGCAAAGAGCTTCCAAGAAGCTCTTAATAACACACAGAAGAGAAAAAAGCTCCCTGCTAAACCCGAGTAAACTCGGTATTTCTTTTCCTTTTCTATGTTTTAACTCGGTTCATTCCACAACCCATGGATGACAAATATAAGATTTCATTGTCGTAACCAACGAATGTATTTCGAAACAAGAGGTATTGCGTTAAAATTGTAGATCATGCTCAGGGTAATAAAATTTCCGAGAGACAAAGTTCAAATTTGTTATATATCTGATTCCATAAGAGTATAGTACAAAGCTCTTTGCTTCTGCCTCACTGATACATAGAAAGAGAAAAACTCATACCTGAAAGTTGAATGTGACAGCAAAAACAGTTTATTACTTAAGTCTTTAGCTGAGGCCAGGTGGCATGCCTAAGCTCTGCGCAAGGTCGCTCATTCTCTCTTTCATAGCCTGTGAAATTCAGAAATGAAATTAGAAGCGATGAGAAGAAAAACATATACTTAAGTTGCATTGTGATAAAAGGGTCTGTGATTGCATTACCACAACACTCTTTGCGTGTGCGTCCTTGTACGCTTCAGTGACCAGCAGTGAAAGTTTCTGCCAAAAGGAAAACCATTCAGATTAACACAAGAGAAACCCATTTAAAAAAAAAAAAAAACTAGCTTTGATTGTTCAATAACAAGGAAGGTGCGGTCACTAACCTCAGAGCCTAACTCCATTGCTGCCTCAGTTATATCAGTACGAATTGGTTGCTGGTTACCTGATAACGTAACCTGAAACAAATTAAAAAAAAAGGTTTATAACAGAAACAGACTAATAATAGTTAACTTCTTGTTAGGACAAAACAAGACTTGTATGATCGATTAGGACAAAGAAAATCAAGATTTATGTATTGTGTGCAGTGATCTAGTGGGACAACAACAACAACAACAACAAAAAGAAAGAAAGGAAGAAACTTGCACTGACCTTGACAAGCTCTCCTTCACAATAACCATCAAACTCTGCGCTGAGAAATTGGAAACGAGAGCAAGAGGACAGACAAAACTCAATTTACACACATACTTTTGAAAGAATATAAACAAACTAGTCTCGTATAGTGAAAGTTGCGAGGACTACTTACGCAGCTAACTCTTTCTGAACACGTACAGCTTCAACTTGAACAACCATTTGAGCTTTCTTCACAGTCTCATACATATTCTGCATATTACCAAAGATTCCTGCCTAGCAAAAGCAAAACAAAACTCATATAAGTTGCAATTATGAGTCTTTCTTCGTGTTCCAAGAAATGTGATAACTTTTTAGTATAAAAGGTTGAACCTTTGATTGTCCATCCTCAGAGTTATTATCTTTGTTTCCACCTCCGAA
The DNA here is from genome assembly GCA_000411075.1 of Sisymbrium irio. Taxonomy (NCBI): domain Eukaryota; kingdom Viridiplantae; phylum Streptophyta; class Magnoliopsida; order Brassicales; family Brassicaceae; genus Sisymbrium; species Sisymbrium irio. The sequence goes on along the minus strand of KE155065.1, from coordinate 16,133 downwards.
TAAACCATTCACACGAAGAGATCTCTTGCAAATCTTGGACTTGTGCTGATGTGTCCATGCCACGTTGTTCTGTCTCTGTGAATTAAAGCTACCATTTCCTGCAAAATTTGACCAAAGAAACCAAATCGAATTTCGCAATTTTCAACAAACCTAAAAGCGATTGAAGTAAGTAAAAGAAGAGAGACTAACCGTTGGAGAAAGGAGATAGTAAAGATTTGGTGAGGCCAGTGGTCGACGCCATGATTCTTCTACCGGAGGAGAGAGGAGATAAGAGAGAAGAAGGGGGGCTGTCGAGTTCGAGAAGATAAACCGGAGCTCGAGGATTTTTTAGTTTTTTAGTTTAATTCCGAACTTTATTTCCTAAGTTCGTGTCTGTTTAAGCTCTTAACCAATGATTTAGCGCCACGTCATCTAACTCTAATGAGCTTTACGTTGATGAGTTTTAGCTAGGTTACATAGCTTTTCTTGTTTAAAAAATATTTTTAGTTCCGAAACATGTCAATTGCTTGTTTTGTTTCCAAAATGTTTTGGAATTTAAAAGTTTAGGCAAATCGATGGAAATTCGTTAAAATTGATGGAAATCCGTTAAAAAATTTGATGGAAATATAAGTGGTAAAAATTCAATTTGAAAATACAATAAAAAAACATGTTTCAAACATATAAACGTGATGAAAAGTCGTGTTATTTTTGAAAAATATAATAAAAAGTATTTAGAAAAGTTTAAAAGAAATTTTCTTATTTATTAATTCAAATTATAGTTTAATAAATAATATAAATATATTTTCTTTGATCTAAATCTTAATCGTTAAATTATTAATATATATAAATTAGATTTTTGTTTCTCAAAATATTTTTAATATGATTTTAGTGGTTAGTGTTACTATATATATATATATATATATTTGTATGTTTCCGAAACGTATATGTTTCATAAAATTTTGAAGAAAATCTGTTTTCATATTTCAACATGTATCCATTTATATTTCTGTATAACTTTGCTTCTGAGCTGTGAAATCCTCTGAGTTATAAACCATTTTAAGCATCGATTACCTTTGGTTGGATGATAGTAAACTGTACTTCATCTGATTCTTCAAACTGCACTCTATCCGATTCCAAATCCAAAACGGCAGAATGAGTACCTCTTAGAACGTATTTAGTACTATTAGGCTCATTCGTTTATATGGTTTCAATGACTCTTGAACCTAACTTTGTTGTCAAAGTTTTCTCTTCTAGCATCAATAGCTGTAGTGTAGCAGGAATAACGGCAATGACATTATATATTAAGAATTAGGGAAGATGATTCAACCTTTCGTTCATGGCTGCAGGAAACACATGTCAATAGCTGGAACAATGGATATATTCATCAGCATGCTACTTAAATTACTTGCTTAATGGTTTGTGCATCTTCTAAACCCGGGCTCAAGAATGCACCAAATTAATTTGTGGTCCTGAGACAAGTAACATTGACATTAACTCAGAGCCTTGAACTTGATATCAGTTCCTTTTACTAGCAATTCAGTATTTGATTGTTGTTGAAACAGAGTATGCAGTAGGCTGATAAATGTCCCACATACAGGTATAGGTAAGCAAGAACATGACTAAATATCATATAAAGCTTCATTGACTCACCCCAACACCAAACTTGTAAAAATGGGTTTTATATTGTAGTTTTAGTGGGCTTTATCATAAGTCATGGTTCTTATCACTAGAGAATACCAAAAAACAATTATAAAAATAAATATTTTAAACAATGGGTGATAAATATTCTTAAATTGGTTTTGGTTTTCAATAATGGATTAATTGATTTTAAAATGGTTATGTATAATATATAATTTCTGTAGATTTATTTTGTGAAATTATAGTTCTTATAGTTTGATATAAGGTTGTGATGTTGTCACTATAACACTATCTTATATACACATGTCATCATATGTGACATATAGTTAGTATATTTTTTGATATAGTTAGTTATTTTAGATGTGTAGTCATGTGTGATGATTACTTGTTTGTGTAGCTGACAACTAATTTTTTTAATTAATATTGTAAGATAATTACAAAAGTTATTAATAATAGTTTTTTAAGGTTTAAACTTGTATAATTATAACAAAAAATGATTCTTTAAAAAAATTATATATTAAAGGTAAACTTTAATTTTTTTTTTGTATAAGAGTTCTTTAAGTTTTAAAATTTTATAACTGAAAGAAATTAATTATATTATTTTAAATATCTTTATATGGATTTTTTATATTGATAGAAAAATTAATTATGAAGGTTAATATTTGACCGGTTTTGGTATTAATATATATTTTAAATTTTGATATCATGATTTACAAAAGAAAAATTAGATAAAGTCTTCTAATATATAATATGATTAAAATATTATCATAAGTAAAAGGGTTAATTTGTAACTGTTATAAACATGAACATGATAATAATAAAGTTGTTTACAGAGAAAATTACCGAATAAGATACTTTTTGACTTATGAATATCAGAATAAAATACTTTTGAAAATAAGAGCACTTTCACTTAATACATCACTATATTTGAGAGAGGAAAATCCGATGGTACCTTTTATTAACTGACACCTAATCTAATGACAAATTTTTTAGTCACAAAATAACTGAATTAAGTGTTTTGCCTATTGCAAGATACAAACCGTTAGATCAAAATACACTCCAAATGAACACATTTTTTTACGGTTAAGATCTGTCTGTATAATGTTGGCAAATACTTCGAGACTTGAACAAAGTGTCCAACGTAAAAATGGACCTCTCCCACATTGTCACCATCTTGTTCCTCCTTTCATTGCTGTAAGTTTTCAGCTTTGTGCTTCCATATTTCTCTCGTGTTCACTGACCTACATCCACTTAATATCCATTACAGGTCATGGCGGCACATTGTGTAGTCATCGTTGGTTTTTTTATAATCAGTGGTCGGTTCTAAAATGAAGCAAATTTGAAAAGGGAACGACAGCTCTGCAATTCAGATCCGACTGAATATCTTTGTTTTAGGTCACCGATTTACAGGAGTAGGTGCATCAATAACACAAGAATGGTCACAAAGAAGATGAAGATAAGCGTTTGTACGTTCGTTTTGAAATGGGAAGTATGTTTGGTTTTTGTGCAGGTTGTTGAATTCTTTTAATTTCGTGTTCTTTTGCCTATTTATGTGTTTCCGATTGAAGATCTGTATTTTTTCCAATTGGATATGATATTTTAGGTTACCGATTTACAGACACGAAAAAGATGATACTGTTGTGGATGTACAGACACACAACGATGTACAGACGATTTACAGACACAAAGAAGATGATACTGTTGTTTACACCCAGACACATTTTAGGGTCATAAAGTTTCATTTTGAAATACTTTTAGTTATAGGTGTACTTTGGCCAAATGAATTGTCTAAAAGACCCCTGAAACAAATCAAACCACTTTTATTCTTCATTACTTTTCCAATTAAACCTAATTTCTTCATTTTCTATCACGCTACAGTAAAAACCCATTCACCCTTGATGGCTCATTTTCTACACAAGTGGTAAAATCTCAAAATCGATCTTCGGCGACCAAAATCAAGCTCTCTTCAGTACCGTTACTCCGTCGTTGAAAAGTTTTGTTGTTCCCAAACGATTCTTTTCGGTTTTGAGGGTTTGTTTGATTTGTGGATTCTGTTTTATTTTTCAATTCGGTTTTGAAATTTCCCAACGGCACACTCTCCAACTAATTGAAGGGTTGTCGATTAATCTATCTACTCTTCAGGGTAAATGCTGTTAAAAAAACCAGCAGCCGCCGTCGCCTCTGCACCCGTCTTAGCAGAAGGAAAAAGATGAGAACAAAAAAGCTGACCACCGAGAGGAAGATAACATACACGTTGAAAGTGAAACTGACCACAGAATACCTAGCCACGAGGAAGTTAATGACGAAGAACAGAACCACAAAACAGCTGACCACGAAGTAACTAACCACAAAAGACCTGACCACGAAGCATCTGAACACGGAGGAACTATACATAAATGATCTTTTGTTCAATAACCCTCTTTTATTATAACTTGTTTGTACCCAACTAATGTTACATTATGCAGTTTATCTATTTGGAAAATTATCATGTTGTATACATCTAAAAAAATGGAAAGCTCTTATGAGCCATTTTGATCATTTCTGTCCATAGATGGGTGTCCACCAGAATCCGTCCTTTTGGATGGAAAGCTCTAAGTTTTTTTTCATTTGATATATTCATAAAACAAATTTGAACATTATTGGGGAAACTCTTATACTTACGAACCCCAACCCAGAAGCTTTCTCTCTCAAAATTTTAAGGATCGAGATAAAAAAAGTTCTGATTGAGATAACAAAACCATATACTTAATCATTGTACCAAACACATGTATGTGTTAATGTGTCCTAAAATCAAAAATTCATAAGAGACGCACAACTCCATATGTATATAATGAATTAGAAAGCTTAACAAAGATAAAATATGACACATGATTATCTTTTTAATGACAACTTACTCATGTACAATATTAGAAATTACTATCCACAATATCTAGTCCACTAAATTCATGGTTTGAATATCACCATTTGATATATCAACAATACCTTATTTACGAAATGACATTCTCATATCCGATATGACTTTCAATCCACAATTAGAAAAAACTGATGGTGTGGTCAATTATTTTGTGGTCAGATTGTTGTTGTACCGTCCATTTTATCTCAAATATTTTTTTCATCCAACTTGAGGTTCTGAGGTCTTGGGAGAACAGATTGACGGCGGAAGAGAACCGAAGAGATTGTTTTTCTAGAAAAAGAGACTGAAGTGCTGTCGCATTAAAGAGCTGAGTCGGGATTGAACCGAAAAACCATTATTATAGAGATTAAGATGGTGACGGTAATTAACAAGCCGAGTTGAAATGGGATGTAACCATGGAGGTGTTTTCTGGCCAGAGAGATTCGGACGACACGTAGAATCTGATATGTCTATACAAGAGATTCTTGTCAAACGACAAAGATTGGAGTAGTTATCGTTCCAATCAGAGAAAACGGTGGAAGATTTTATCGACGACGGCAGATTTGTATATTTACCATACTTTTTACACATTCATGAGAAAGGTATGAGAAAAATGAAGGTTCAGAATCATCATCACGAGATCTGAAGAGCAAAGAACCCAAACAGGTTTGCCTTCATCAATTGTTGAGTGAGAATAGCTTCACCGAAAGTTTCTTCACTGGAGCAACAATGGACGATAGTTTATTAAAAAAAAAACATCGATAAAGGGATGAGATCTAAAAAAATAACATTTGACAGTTAGAATTTATTCTAAAAAATTTAGTTATCTCTCAACTGGTCCATCAATAATTAAAGTACAAATTCGTCTGAAAAGTGGCAAAGAGAAGCCTAAAGTTTGTCTAAATCGTAAAGTAGCCCAAGATATTATTAAGTTTGCGAAAGTACTCCTCAATGTAATAAATTCATAATAATATGATAGCGAAACACCAAAATGCAGACATTCTCATATAACACACTTATTCAAGTCTCTCTAATGCATTGGATTGTCTCTTTCAAAATTCCAAATTCAACTAAAAAAAACACTCTTCTTCTATACATCTCCCACTGTGACATTGCATAACAAAAGAAACACTTCTTCATAGCTAAATGAAATTCAAACCTCTGATTCCCTAGCACCTTCTATGTCATTGGGACTACAATGATATTGGTATCTAAATCAACTGGAGGCTTTTTCTAAGCAATGAACCATTGATTCCTCCTCGCTTGGATCAGCATTAAATGAATTCAATTGGACTGTAGTAAATTAGTAATATTGGTATCTAAATCACAACAGAGCCTTTTTCTCAAGCCTGTGAGTCTCCAGCACTTGTTGAGAACACTGTTTCTTAAGCATAGCCTTGTGTTTTTTCCCTAGCTTATGCGTCTCCATCACCTGCTCAGAATACGTTATAATATTACAAGTTTCGCACCGAATGGCTACCGTCTTTTTGTTCTCACATTCTGTCATCGTTGCCGCTTCTTTAGCCGCCATTTCACCTTCCACTTTTCGACACTGCTTATTCTCAAGTACTGTAATGGCTTCTGATTGTGGCGCTGTAACGGAAGCAGGAACTTTGGTGATGGAGGTTGAAGCAGCCGTCTCAGATAGCTGATTCTGCCTTTTAATAGCAGCTTTATGCTTTTTTCCTAACTCATGACTCTTCATGACAGTTTCACTAAAGGCCCCAACACTACAAACGTCGCACCAAAACTTATACTTACTTTTTGTCTTGCTTTCTAATGCTTCAATTTGCGTCCCATTACCAAGATTCTCCAAACAAGGAAACTCCGAAGTGTTATTTCTCAGAGACGCAGGTTTCAATTCCAAGGCCATTGGTTCAGAATGGAGCCTTTTCCTTTCAAAAGGTTCGTTCAAACCTCCCTCAACACCATCTGCTTTACGCTTTGCTCTTTCAAGACCAGTTTGAGAATCAGTTTGGTCTGCTATAGGATCAGCCCTGTCCTGCAATAGAAGAATCAAAGAGAAGACAAATGAGAAACAAATTTCGTCTATGCATGCAATTGGAGACAAAAAAAAAAAAAAGCACTCACCAATATAATCAACTTTTTCTCGTTAGACTCCATTCGGGGTGCTCCCTTAGCTTCCTTAGCCTCAGGCATTTGCAGTAATGGAGGCAGTTGCATCATTGATGGCGTAACTACACTGTTGGAGCTTGTGTACATCATAGGATCACTGTAAGTACGCTTCAGTCTGAATAACTTGTTGTCCTGATTCTGATTTGGAAGCTTCCTTTGAGTGATCATCTGCATAGTTATGTTTTCCTCTAACGACATTACCTCTTTCTCTGCCACACTTCTTATCGCCATTTCTCTCTCGATAGCCATCTCATGTGCAACCTCGGCTATAAGCTCTCTTCTTCTCGCTGCTTCTGCGGCAATGATCTCTTGACGTATTTGCTCCTTCTCAATTTCTCGTTGAGTTGCTTTCCAAGAGCATAATACAAACCAAAAAGAGCTTAAGTTGATTAATAAAAAAATAATGTTTAACTTGACTAAATTAGATAAAGATTAAATTATTTTATCATGGATGCAGATTAACTGCAGATTATGTTTATTTCTTCACACAAATAGTCGGAAACTTAGTCCGCAACAGATTTGTTCAATTTTTTTTCAGTCCACACTAAAACGGACCAAATAGGTCAATAAAAACAGTTTTGACCGAACAGCTGTTTGGTGACTGTATCCGGATTCTGAGGAATCGATCCAACCGGTGACCGACCAATTTTGGAGCTTGATACGATATACTGAAACTTATTTAATTGTATCTGGATTTCGAAAAAGCAATCCAAATGAAAATCCGACTAATCTTGGAGTCCAGAAACCATATTAAATCCCAGGTGGAACCCAAGTGGTGGGAGGTTACTAACATTCTTTTTACTACTGGGTTAACCAATGCCACCTTTTAAACCCTAAACTATAACAATGTTCATAATCATACCCAATTTTGGAAAATACATGTTCATAACTTCATAATCATCTTCAATTTTTAAAATTCTATGATCCAATGAAAAAATCAGTACTCAAGAACACAACAATTCAACGTCTACTTACAAACTCATGTTTAATAATTTTCTCGGTCGGAGACGAGAGAGAGAAAAAATAAAAGACGGTGAAGCATAAGAAACCTGGGATTGATCGCGCTACGAAAGATAAATTTGGATGCAGTGATTGAGATGGCGCCATGCCTGTCGCAGGTGGTGGCCTATCAATGTCGATGGCTCTGTATCTAAATTCCATCGAATTCAAATTTGGCGAGAGAACACAGACACAGCGAGGTTTATACAGCGAGAATTATTTATTCTTTGGTTGAGAAAGGGGAAATATGCTTTCTATCTTTTGAAAGTAAATTTCTATTTTTTTCTTTACTTGCCTTTTTACACTTCGCTCAAAAATATAAAGGAATGGTAATTAATTTCTGATAAGAAATTTCAATGTGTTGGTAAAAAAAATTACAAAAATTACTTAAACTTCTTAGAGAATCTGTGATTTTGGATGTTGAAATGTAATATATAAAAAACTTTGAAAGTATAGATTATTAATTATAAAAAGAAATTTAATTAAATGCTTTTTCTAATATAAAATGAAATATACAGTCAAAAATATCACTTATCTTAACAATTCATGTACCTTAGATATCCTAACAGTAGAATTAGTCAAAGATTTAACATTTAGTATTGGATTGACTATTAGACTATTATGAAATTTTGTCTATATTACTAGATTACTATAAATCTTCAAAAAATTGTTAATAATTTTGTCTAATCCTAATAAATGACGATAAACACCCTTAAATAAAAAAAGATTAAAATTATTAACAAATTCATGTTATTTAATTATTATTCACGTCATTTATATTTCATAACTCAACTGTGTCATTTAGATAACTCAACCAAACTTCAAATATATATCTTAAAAATGTCAAAAAATTATACTTAAAAACTCTTTTTATCAATATCAAGTGAATATAAATCAACTAAATGCATATACTTTCTTGAATTTACAAGTTGAGACTCTAACTTCATCTTGAGTAAAATCTCTATAAAATATTAATATTAGAACTCCAAAAAATTATTAATTTATAAAAAATAATATTTTAATCTATAATTTTTTTTAATTAATAATATATTTATAGAATTGATATATATTTTAAGAAGAAGAAGAGCCCTAATATGACTGTTGTAATATTACTAATGAAATGGCAACTAAGACCTGATAACAGAAAAAAATGAATTATGCTAACAAATATTAAGTCAGTCGTATCGTCAATTAAATCAGCCATCAAATATATGATATTTTAGTTATTAATCTTTCATATAATAACTCCACCATAGTTGAGCTGAGTTTATTGTTAACACATACTAATATGGCTGATTTACGTAACTCAATCGTAACTACCTCCCCATAAGTCAACCAGCCGGATAACATAACTCAGCTGCATAGTGATAATAACTCAGCCAAATTTTCAAAAAATCAGCCCGCTGTTGTATGAATCAGCCGTAGCTTGTGTTCGTAACTCAACCATTCTCCAAGAAGTCAGCCAAATTTTTTTAAAATCAGTCGTAACTAATGACTGAGTTATGTTCATAAGTCAACTGTGATCGAATAAGTCAATCAGATTTTTGCAACTCAGCCATAACTAATGGTTGAGTTATGTTGATAAGTCAACCGTACTTGAATAAGTCAATCAGATTTTTGTAACTCAGTCATAATTAATGGTTGAGTTATGTTCATAAGTTAACCGTGCTCGAATAAGTCAACCATATATTTATAACTCAGTCATAACTAATGGCTGAGTTATGTTCATAAATCAACCGAGATTTTTAACTCAACCACAAAGTAACCATAACTCAACCTTAACGTACTCATAACTCAACCATAGTGTTTTACAACTGAGTCTATTAATACACGTCAGCGATTACTTACGTGGCACCGGTATTTTGCTTACATGGTAATGACATTTTGTAACTATATTTTTTATCACAATATAACAAAAGGACACACTAAATATTAAAAAAATGGTAGTAATAAAATAAGTTTTGTATTATTATAATAATATCACATAATTTATGTGGTAGTTAAGTAAACTTCCCTTTAATCATATATATATATAAATTTACTTTTCTCTCTTCTGGTGCTGCCACCTCATAAAAAAAACAACACACAGTTCAAATTTCACTATTAAAATAGGAAAGCATTTGATAAGAATAAACAAAAAAATGTTTCATACCAAAACATAATAACTACACGATTTTTTTTTTGAATTTAATTTATATTTTACTTTTTATTATTTTTTGTTCTTTTTCTGTATTTTTCAAACTCATAATAAATATTATATTGTAAGACCACTAACACATTAATTTATGAATTTGATATTCATATTAAATTTTATTTAAATATGGACATAGATAAAAAGGGAGAAAAAACAAAAATTAATATTGATATGTGATAACATTAGTTGAAGAATAACAAAATTAAAAAAAAAGCGAGAATAACATAGGGCAAAAGGTAAAAAGAAAATTCCACATTTAGAAATGATAGAAAATATTATTAAAAAACTAAAATTTATTTTTAAAGCTAATAAATAATGAACATAACTAAAGCCAAAAAGTAATGAACATAAAAGTAAAACCAAATTTTTTTACTATAACTATAAAAATATAATCTTTTAATTAGATAAAAAATCATAGAAAGAGAAATTTAGGAAAAACCAATACAAAACCAAATTTAAAAGAAATGATAGAAATATTAAAAAAAACTAAAAATGGTTATTTAGAATCGATTAATAATATTTATTAAATAATGTAAAGAAAGCCAAAAATATTATACTATAATTACAGAAAATAAAATATTTAAAGTTAGAGCAAAAATGTTAGAAAGAAAAGTTTTTAGAAAAAAACAATAAAAAATCATAATTTAGAGAAATGATAGAAATATAAAAAAGTAAAATCGGTATTTTAAATCGATCAATAGTATTCAATAAATAATAAAAAGAAGATCAAAGCCAAAAAAATATTATATTATAACTAAAGAAAATAGAATCTTCGAATTAAAAAAATGTGAAAACTTAAAAAAAAAGACAGTATAAATAAATTTAAAAGTAAAAATGGTAATAAAAAAATTATAAATAATTTGATAAGAAACAATTTGTAAAATATCTATAATATCACCGCGCGTAGCACGGATCACCCTTAGTATATATAAAATTTAAAAGATGGTGAAGTGAGTAATTAAATTTTTTGACCGGTGTAACATGCAAAATAGCGCTTTCTGAAAAAAAGTTAAGTAAACAGTTTACTGACAATTTTTTTTTTCTTTATTGCTGCTAAAATATATATATATAGATTTTTTATATATCGATATATATATATATATATATTATTTGAAAAAAATTTACAAAGTCAATTGACAAAGATTGAACAACATCGTTATAAGGAAGGAAACATATTTATGAGTAAAATAGAGAAGTAGATGGGCCGATGTGTGCAATCTTATGAGCCTGTTGGTACATTTTTGACATGTCTAGTAATATGGAAAGCAGCACGAGCAAAGAAATCACACCAATACTTGATATTGAAGATAAGATTCTCTAGAATGAATTCTGAAAACACAGAGAACACAAACACAAGGAGAACATGTTCCAAAACACACTTGTCTTATTAGAAATCACTTGAACACAGGTTTACAATGTTCAATCAATATTATACGACTTCAACACAATGAATCAAAACTGACCAATTCCTAATCTATCCAAGAGACTCAAGTGTCCATCTACAATGTCCACTCTATCTCTTATATCAACCTAAAGCACTCACCACCTCACACAATTGTTCTCTCTCAAAAGCGGTGAAGAACTACTCTAAGCCCTAGCAGTCCTTTTTATACATCAAATTTCCATATGCAAATCATGCCATATATTCTCGCATATCTCC
>KE155061.1:124376-137343 GCA_000411075.1 Sisymbrium irio | reverse complement strand
GATATATATATATATATATATCTAGTATTCACATAGTAAAACACATTGATATTTTTATAATTACGAATTTTTATAGTTTTTTATTAAAATATGTCAAATATTTAGATAATCATAAAATAGGTTAAAATATTAATTAACTCATTTTAATTACAAAATTACTTACAATAATGAAGAGACAATAAACTTGATGGGTATTATCATATTCTAACTTTTATAAGTATATATATATAGTAGAAAATAAAATAAAATATAATAGAATAGACTATATAATTTTATCTTATACTTAAAAACAAAACTATCAGTAAATATAATTATAGTTCTAAAAAATATACTTTTAATAAATATAAAAAAAAAATCAGTTAAAATTATATTCATCTCTCATAACATATTGAAATTATAAAATATATATATACAAAAATAAAAATATTGACATATCTTAAAATTTTAAACTTCTTACAATACACAATAGAAGAACTACACATTCAAAAAATCTCATATTAAAGACAAGATATCTATTTTATTGAATTAGAATAATATTTCGAGTTTAATCTTACAATACCGTGTTATATTATAACCATTTCCACTAAAATTAAAATCATTTCTAATAAGTTTATTAATCATATATCATATATTAGTAATGAAATTATGTATATTTATCATAATAAACTTACGTTTTAAATTTAGTCGATTGATAAACTTAACAATTAACTTGGACCCGTACATAATTTTTATTTAGAATAAAAATTTGGCTTATTGCCAGATATATGTTTGACATATGTTGAACCCAAATAAATATAACAACAAACATATAAAAAAATAATCAAAAGCCTATCCGATGATAAGAACTCATAATAATATTATAAACATCATTAATCAATTAATTTGATAAACAGATTCCAATTATAAACTAAAATTAAAATAGTTGGTTAACAAATCATATAGAATTGAACTGAGCTTGAGAATTATCCTAAAACATAAAAAAAACACTTATAGCCAATGTAATATTTTTTTAAAAAATAACAAATATTTAAATCCCATAAGAAGAATAGATTTTATATGGATACCACCAAAATACTTAAAACATGATTAGTAAACAAATATAAAAAAAATGCTGTAAGAATTTTCTATAGCCCAACTAATCACACACAAAATTGTCTGATATAAAAGTAAACCCCAACAGATATATTTTAACATAACATTGACATTGATAAAAGTAAATATGAAGTAAAATCATTATTATATCTCTTATATTAATAGTTCATATATTAAATATAATTTGTAGTATTATTTTGAAAAATAGTTATATGTATTCTCTATATTTCATTCTTAGTCATTCCTATTAATCTTTTTTTTTTCGTTCTGTTCATATTTATTCTTCTCACTCTGTTCCTTGTGAATCCTATATTTATTCTAACGGCCACCACCGGTTGAGCATAACTGTTTGGCTACTTTGGCAACTTTTTTGCCCCCAACATTTCGTATAGAAATATATGAACCATTAACCTTCCAATTTCAAAACAGTACCGATGAGGGCCTGGTGATCGAAAATATTGTGGTGCAAGTACAGAAAATGCTGCATGAAGTTTCAAAGGAGAGTCCAGGAAGAAGAAACAGTGAATTGACAACAGGAAAAAGAGAAAATCTTGAGACATCTTCGTCGTCAGACTCATCTCCTTTCTTTGGAATCGAGACAAGGCTCGAGCAACTGGAAGAGAAGTTAGACTTTAAATCAGACACCGTCACTCGTGTTGTTGGCCTTGTTGGGATGCCAGGAATAGGTAAAACTACTCTTGCAAAGAAATTGATGAAAGAATGGAAAAAAAAGTTTTTGCATACAATGTTTCTAGATGATATCCGGGAGAAGTCGAAGTCGGTTAAATTGAAAAGGTTACACAAAGATCTCATAAGAGGATTAATGAAGAGGCAAAATAAGGATAGTAAGACAGAGTCTTTATTAGAACTAACGGCCCAAATAAAAGAAAGCAAAGTGCTTGTTGTTCTTGATGACGTGAGTCACAAGAGACAAATAGAAGGGATTCTTAAGAATCGTGAGTGGATCAAACCAGGAAGCAAAATTGTGATCACAACAAGTAGCAAGTCGGCAATAGAGGGATTAGTGGACGACAGTTATCTTGTCCCGGGTCTGAGCCATAATGATGCGTTAAGCCTCTTCATCAATCAAGCGTTTTCTGGCAGCAAAATTTCTATGGAGGGAAATTTCATGAAACTTGCTAGAGTGTTTGTGGATTACTCTAGGGGACATCCATTAGCTCTCAAGGTACTTGGTGGTGAGCTAAGTACGAAGAAGGAAGAGGCGTACTGGGAATCGAAGCTTGGGGCATTGGCTAAAAGCCCGAGCAATACAATTCAAGAAGTCTTACGAATACCTTACAGCGAGTTAAGCGAAAACCACAAAGACGTATTCCTCGACGTTGCATGTTTTTTCAGATTCGATGAGGAGGATCGTGTGAGGAGTTTGATGGATTCTACTGAGAATGCGAATGAAATAAGAGATCTTGCAGATAAGTTTTTTATTAACATTTGTGGCGGTCGAGTGGAGATGAATGATCTACTATATACGTTCGCCATGGGGATTGATTCACAGCTATCCTCCAATAATACAAGTAGAAGTAGTGGTCGTAGGCTCTTTAACCATCAAGACATCATTGCTATTCTCAACAAAGCGGTAAGTGAGATTCATTCCACAAATGAAGTTATTTTTTGAATAAACCTAATATGCATTTAAAATGTTCCATCTTTTCAGAAAACAACCAAAGTAAGAGGAATATTCCTAGACATGTCTGAAGTAGCACAGGGAAGAAGCTTTTTTGGCAATGCATTTACTGGGATGGATGATCTCAGATACTTAAAAATTTTCAATTCACATTGTCTTAAAGAATGTGAAGCTGATCACTGCAAACTATACTTCCCCGAGGGATTTGATTTCCCGTTGCAAGAGCTTCGATATCTCCACTGGCTGAAATTTCCGTTGAAGACCATTCCAAAAGATTTTAACCCGAAGAATCTTATCGACCTTAAGCTACCTTACAGCCAGATTGAGCAAATTTGGGAGGGAGAGAAGGTATGTCACATGTTTAGTTACAATATGTTATATGTAACATGTTTAATTATAGCCTGTTATATATATAATAATATTAGATGGTTGCATTTATTAACAACTGAATCTTCTTGGTTTTCTATATTGATTACAGGACACATCAAAACTAAAGTGGATGGATATGAATCATTCAAGTAAATTGTGCACATTGTCCGGCTTATCTCAAGCTCGAAACCTTCAAAATATGAACCTTGAAGGCTGCACGGCATTAAAGACTGTTCACGAGCTGCAGAACATGGAGAGTGTCGTATTCCTGAATATGAGAGGATGCACGAGCCTCGAGTCTCTTCCACAGATCAACTTGATCTATCTAAAGACTCTCATCCTCAGCGGCTGCTCAAATCTTAAGAAGTTCGATATGGTTTCAATAAACTTGGAAGAATTGTACTTAGATGGCACTGCGATAAATGAACTTCCACCAATAATCGGGAACCTCCAAAGACTAGTCTTGCTGAATCTTAAAGACTGCAAAAATCTTCTGTGTCTCCCGGATAGTATTGGAAGTCTAAAAGCTATTCGAGAACTCATACTCTCCGGTTGTTCAAGTCTTACGAGTTTTCCAAAGGTTAGAGAGAACTTGAAGCATCTGAAGACTTTACTACTCGATGGAACAGCCATAAAACAGATGCATGATATTTTGCACCTCTACGAGCAAGACCAAACTTCTTCCTGGTCACACTGCGAGCTATGTGAATGGCCACGTGGAACTTATGGATTATCATCAGTACGTCGTTTATGTCTAAGCAGAAATGACTTCAGAATATTGCCTAGCAGCATCAGTTATCTCTACCATCTCAAATGGCTTGACTTGAAGTACTGTGAGAAACTCATAATTCTGCCAATGCTTCCACCAAATCTTCAGTGGTTAGATGCACACGGCTGCATTTCACTAGAAACTATTGCAAATCCATTAGCTCTGACATTGGTGCCAACGGAGCATTTACACTCCACATTCATTTTTAGTAATTGTACCAAACTTGATCAAACTGCAGAGAACAGTATTGTATCCTATGCTCAGAGTAAAATCCAGAAGATGTCAAATTCACTAGCCCGCTACGATGAGGTATTTCCCCTTCATTCATTCTCAGAGTAATAACACCATTTCGTGCATATTTATGATTCTTTGTTGATAGCCAATATATTTTCAGGGCTTTGTTCTCGATGTTTTGATCGGAATCTGCTTTCCTGGATGGCAAGTACCTGTATGGTTCAATCACCGATCAGTTGGATCAGCTTTGAACCTAGAGCTGCCTCGGCACTGGAGTGAAGGTGGGCTTACTGGGATAGCTCTTTGCGCTGTTGTATCATTTACGGACAACCAAGATCAGCGTAGCCGCTTCTTAGTAAGATCTAGCTGTACGTTCATAGAAAAAGATAAACCTCCGATCAAGTTTAATTGCACTCTTGGAGGGTGGACAGAACAGGGAAGCGGTGAACTAAGAAAGATCAAGTCTGGTCATGTCTTTATCGGCTACACAAGTTGGTTAGACATCAAGAAACCTGACGAAAGAGCAGCAGAAAATACGAAAGGATGTGTGGCTACAGAGGCTTCACTTACATTCGAGGTTACCAACGGAACAAGTCAGGTTACAAACTGTGAGGTGCTCAAGTGTGGCTTTAGTCTAATCTATGCGCCAATTGAACCTGTTCATAACAGGTGTATGGATGCAACTCAACCTACAAACGGTGATATCCACGGCGAGTCGAGCTCCGATTCAGCGATTGATATTGGTGCAGAAATATACTACCAAATTAGAAATGAAGTACGATCTAAGTCATTTGTGCTTCCTAATATGGAAAGAGATATCAGTGAGCAAGTAAGGTTATTAAGGATTGAAGACATTCCTAGTAAAGCTGAATATGATGTGGCATCCACATCAAGAAGCTCTGGTTTGGTTGTGGTTTCGAAGATGGATACCGAGAACAGAAAGGAAGAAGGATTTTTGGTACCCAAAAGTAACGTTGAAGACGTCAGGTCTAAAGGGAAATCTATTGTGGTATCTACAGTAAGAAGCAACGTTGAAGCCAAACACAAGGAAGAGACGTTAAGCTCAAAGGAGAATTCAAATTTTAGAGGTGTATCAACTCAAACGATTTCTGAGAAGAACAAATCGTTTGCTGTTAATGGTTCCAGTAATAATGAAGAAAGCTTAGGTGAAGACGTCAAAAACGCAACATGCCTTTCATTTTTACAGCATTTGTTTCCTTGTCTGCGAAGATAAGGAAGATGAAACACGAAAATATGAAGTTGATGATTTGTTAAAATTGGCGTTTCCATTGATACGCATAAAAGGCTAATTGAAATATGTTTAACATTTGATTCTCCGTGTAATTTTAGCTGCTAAGGGTTTCCTAATTAGCAGGTACAATAGCCTGTGCTCCAAGAACCCAAAATAGAGAGAGAATGAACAGAGTAAGATTCACAGTCCGAATTAACCAAAAGATATTATTGTTTATCTTCATGCCTTTGAAATTGAGCCTTAAAAGCTCCTTCAGAATATATATCTTTAGTTGGAAGAAACATTAACATGTTATTTTGATGAAAATGATAGTTAATAATGGTTTCCCCTTCATAAGTATCAGTAGTTGTACTCGCCGAAATAAAAAAACACAGCAAAGAATGTGAATCTGACACAGTCAAATTCCCTGATGGAGTTAAGTTCACATTGCAAGAGATACGGTATCTCCACTGGCTGAAATTTCCTTCCGAGAAGTTTCCAAAACAATGTGACCCCAGGATTCCAGGAATCTTATAGACTTCAAGCTTCCATTAGAACATCTATAATTAATATCCCATAAATTAATAATTTTTATAAACTAATAAATTTTTCAAATTCCAAATCAATTCAATATAAAAATTAATAAAATTCGATAAAATAATAATAAAATATTTTTTTAAAAAACTCTTATGATCTCAACAATAATAAAAATTAATAATTAGATAAATGTATCCATATATAAGGTAAGATAACATACTAATATATGACTATAATATTATGTTTATACTTAAAATTAAGATTCATTAATCTTTTATCTCTAATATTTTTTTATGTATTGAAATTTTATTGATATTTGTCTTTTAGATTTAAATCCAAAACTTATAAAGAGTTTTACATATGTTTGAAAAAAAAAAATTTAAACATGATGATTAATTTTATACTTTTAAATGCTTTGTAATATCATTTTTAATTTTATT
Organism: Sisymbrium irio; assembly: GCA_000411075.1. Lineage (NCBI taxonomy): Eukaryota > Viridiplantae > Streptophyta > Magnoliopsida > Brassicales > Brassicaceae > Sisymbrium > Sisymbrium irio. Next base: position 131,029 of record KE155061.1, on the reverse strand, counting down.
TTCATCACTGTGGAAAATAGTTAATATTTTTATACATGTTAAGCTTATAAACATACATCATTTTTTTACAGAAATATTTAAAATATCTTATGAAATTCTATTTTAGTGTGATTAAGTAATTTTATTTTACAATTTTAAGATTGTATATACTCCCTCCGTATTACAATAAATGTCGTTTTGGCATAAAGTTTTCGTTTCAAAATAAGTGTCGTTTTATAATTTCAATGCAAAATTCATTGATAAGATTCTCCTATTTATTTTTATATTGGTTCAAATATTGTTAGGTGTATAGGTAATTGTGTTCTTATTTTGGAAATATATAAAATCATATGTTTTATTAATCTATGTGCATAAACCTAGAACGACACTTAAAAAAATACGGAGGGAGTATTATTTTTATTAATATATTTATTTATACTCTTAGAATAACATCATTTAAAAAACAATTAAAACATTATTGATTAAAATATATTTTGTATAAATTAATAAATATTAAATTATAAATAAATTAATAACTCTATAAATTGATAAATTTTCAAAGTCCCAATAACATTAGTTTATAGAGATTTTATTGTAGCAAGATGGAGTAGATTTGGGACAGAGAGAATTATTAGAATATTTCTAATCTTTCCAAAATTACTTATTTTTTAGTATCTAAAAAAATTTTCCTTATCATTTGATACTAAAATTAGACCTAATAACATAAATTTTCATTATTTGTTATTAAAAACCTCAATTTTTTTTACCACAATAAAACAATTAGGTGAAATCGGCTAAATAAATCTACAATACATGAAACAAAATATTTTTTTTAGGGAGTATCAATTTTTCTTTCACAATTTTATTTAAATACATCAATTTTTTGTATTACTTGATGACAAATTAATTGTCGAAAATTAGTTTTGTTGAATTATTTGATGATATATTTATTACCTAAGGACAGTTTTAATATGTGAATTTTTATTTTATATCCGAATTTTATTTGTTTGTTTTATGGAAAGTTTTATTTGTTTTAGTGCCAGTATTTTTTTATAATATATATTTTGACTCAATTGTAATAGAATTTTTATAAGTGTCAAAATTCAACCAAGTTTTATTCGAATTTAACCAAACTTTTTTTTACCTTTTTCAATATATATGTATTTATATTTCTCCTATCTTTAATTTCTAATTTCTGTATATTGTATTTTTATGTCTTACTTTTTGTTTCGATTTTGGCTGTGCCAACGGTATGGTTTTGTGATATCTCTTCAAATATTACCATTCACAGGAAAAGAGAATAAGCAGTGTGTTATTTACTCTATCAATAACGTACTTATGAATTGTTTTTTTTGTTTACGTTACTTTTTACCAAACTGTGCATATTATCATCGAATAGTAACTGCATTTTTTATAATGCGAGAAAAGCTGATCGAAATTATGGTACAGTTCAACTATGGTACATGTGTTTTGCGGTATAAATGCGGTTTTTGAAAATAAGTAACAAGGAATAGTGTTTGATTGATGAAAAAAAATTTTGCGGTACGATAAAATATATTGTTAAAAAGTCTAGAATAAAATAAATAATTTTCTTAAGTAATGTTATTTTTATTTAAATAATAAATTTAATATATTTTATATTTAGGATCTGGATTCTGGATCCACTCCAATTATTTTAAAATATGTAATTTATTTAGATTAATTTATTTTAAAATATATTATGATATTATCATTTATTTAAATGTAAAATTATATATTTAAGATCAAACAATTTTTATTTCATTTTTTAAATATGAAATATGAAATTATTTTATAATTTAGATTATTATGAATGATATTTTTATTAATATTTTTTAAAAAATCTATTGTTACATGAAAAGTAAGTTAGCCTTTAAATATGTGAAGAAATAAGAAGATCCTTTTGAAAAATGAAATTATGAATTTGTGTTAAGGTTCATATAGTTGAATTTTATTTATTAAATTGTATAAAATAATTATTTAAGTACATGCTGTTTTCCTTAATGATTTTTAAGTATTTAAACATGATATAAATAAATATGTTGAAATAAATACATATTACATATCATATGTTTGAAAGATAAATATGATAGATAAATAAAACAAACTTAAATAACATGAATAATTAATAAATAAATGGTTAATAGAATTTTTATTATATAAAAAAAGATTCCAAATAAAATGTAGCATGGCAAATAACGTAAATACACTAAATGAGATGTATAATTAGTATTTAGTACTATAGAGGTGTAAGAACTAATTTTACAAACAAAATTGAACCGCATTTGCAATTTTATTTTATAATTAAAAATTAAAAATCATCCCGCACTTCTAATTTTTCAGTTGATTGGTAAAATATAAATGGTTTTATAAATGACGTACCACAATCCTGAAAACCGAGGCTCTGAATGGAGAGCGTAAATGAGGCGTTGCGGATTAAGCAGATCAAATGGATTAAGCGGATCAAATGTGGATCAAGCAGTGGTTAAAGTGTGGATTTAGCGGATTTAGAAGTTTGAATATATGTTTGAATGGTGAAAACGGATCAAAAGTGGTCCAAAACTATAAAATTATATTTATTATTATAGTTTAAAGCTAAAATTATTTATTAAAAATTACTTTAAAAATACATATACATTACATTTAAAAATATCATATACAAGATAAATTAAAATATATTGGTAAAAATGATGAATTCTAAAAAAATATAAAACTATAATAAACTATATATGTGAATCAAATTTATGAGATTTCAAATTATTTTTTTTTTTACAAAAATTTTAATTAATATGTATTAGAAATTATTTTATAATGCAATAAATATAAATATGAATTTATTCAAAACATTACATATAAAATAAATATTTAGTTACATCATACTAAATAAAAAAAATTAATTAATTATATATTTATTATTTGGAAAATATAATTGTGAAAAATTTAATTAGTTAGATATCTAAAATGAATTTTATAGTATTTTAAAAAATTAATTAATTAAAAAATAAGAACAGATCGTAGACGTGCGGTCACACACTCCAAATTGGAAATGTTTTTACTGTTCCTAGTGGTTTCATATTTTTACTTCATATTTATTTGATAATTTAAACCACTTGTGTATCAAAAAAATTTATTGTTATTTGAAACACAGGTATCACAAAAACACGTTTCTCTCTTGAATGGTAAACTAATTCGGTCGAACCACAGGGTGGATGTACCGCCTGATCTGCCTTCTCCATTTAAGGCCCGAGAAAACCGATGGTTCACTACCTTTCTTTTCTTCGAATTGAAGAAGGATATTACAATAATTTTGACGACTTTTAACGCACATCTGACAATGATAGAAACGCACATCTAGAAATTTGGGCTTGTCCACCTAATTGTTTGTTTAATATTTTGACTGATATTTGATTGTCCTTGTTATCCAGCTGTTATTGGCTTCGTATTTAGCAAGTAATAGTACCTTGACCTCCACACAAAACAGAACAGAACAAGTAAAAATATTAAGTAAGATTCACAATCCAAAGTATAATCTTCTACTCGTCCTGTCTTAGCATAGATAAAATATTGAATAGCGTTTTCACTTATTTTTTCTAAACTACAGGAAGCTTAAAAAATTTGAGCGACACAAAGGTTTTAAAGTTTCGTAGTCTCAGAAGCGCTCTGTGTTATCCTCAGGCTTTACTAAAGTGGATAACACCATTGATCCAGATTCTATTTCTCTCAACCCACCTTCTAGATCCAGTCCTTTGATCATCTCTATAATCTCTTCACGTTTAATTTTTGTGCAACAAGAGAGATCCAGAAGTTGAAGATTCTTTAGCTGATCAATGCGTGGGGAGCGCTCCAGAATTATGCAACCTTGTAGAACGATTTTCTCAAGACTATAAGCTTCCGAGAGTTCATCAACTTCAACTAGTTGCTGAGAATGACTAAGATTTATTATCTTCAACTTCGCTAGACTCTGTCGAACAAAATAAAACGTATAATAAATCAATAAATGTGAGAGAGATTGAAAAACAAAAATTGCAGTTCTCTGAGTTTAGTATGACCTTGGTTCCTCTCCAGAGACTTTGAAGCTGACTATGAGGCATATTGATTTCAACGAGGTGGCTCGGATCAAAATCTTGAGGCAAGGATTGCAACGGAAAATATTCCCAGTGAAGTAGCTTAAGCTCATAAGGTAGAGATTCTAGTCCATTGGAGAGATTGAGTTCTTGAGAAGGTTCAGAGCTTGAACTGTAAATCTTTAACAGCCTAAGATTATACATATTCTCAAATGCCTTAGGATTAACAACAACGTTTGTCTTTGTCGTGTCAAGAAATATTCCTTCAATAATTTCAGTTTCCTACAAAACATAAACGAAGGGTCAGATTGATGAAGAAAATTTAATATATTACGGATTCTGACTCAGTAGTACCTTAGGTTCACTATCTTCTAGTAACGATTTGATGCTTGACAGTTCCCACATTCTGCAACGACTTGTCATCTGACTAGTATCTGTTTTGGCGATTTCCCGACCAACATCCTGAATCAAATTATGCATCTCCACCTTTTTGTTCTCTGATATCATCAATAGAGATCGATCAACGAGACGTTCAATTCCAACGTGAGGAAAAAACCCACAAGCTTCAAGTATTGGCAAGATGTAGTCCAGTTTTTCATCTGTAAAGAAACAAGCAATATCCAGAAATATGTTCCTCTCGTGGTCGTTGAGCGTATCATAGCTGCTTTTGAACACATCGATAATTTCCTGTGGAGGATATTTCTTGATCCTCTCGAACTCAACTCTCATTTCTTCTGGTTTTGTTCTCTCCTTCAGCTCTCTGCCATAGCAGCAGAGAGCTGTACGATTCCCATTAGCATACTCAACGACCTTCTTTGACATTTCTACTAGATTACTATCACTTGGTTCTTCTTCTGGAAACGCGAACTGGTTGAATAATTGTAGAGCCTCTTTCTTGTTTAAGGGTGTTACCTCGTAAAGACCACTAACCTGACACTGGTAAAGAACTTGTTTATCTCGGGAGGTTATGATTATTATACTCGCGAGATCAAAACAATCAAATCCTCCAAGGAAAGACTCGGCTTCCACAGAATTGCGCACATCATCAAGAACAACAAGAACTGTTTTCCCTCTTAGTTTTTCGACAGAATGCTCTTCCCGCAATATGTATAGTCCTTTCTCATGGAACTTGTTATGGAAGTCTTCGATGAAGAAATGAGCTTCAAAGTCCTGGGACATTAGGTTAAAGGCTGTTTGAGCAATGGTAGTCTTGCCTACGCCAGGCATACCCCATATCCCTAGTCGGTAGATGCCATGCGATTTCTTGCTAAGCAAGTTTTCGATCCCAAGAAACCTCGAATAAAACCCGATCTTACCAGTTGGATTTAGCTTCTCGCGCACATAGGCAACAATCTCTTCCACTAACTCCGAGTCACTGCAAGTTGTTAAGAAATGGCTATATTCGTTATTTGATCTTTTACATATCTGGAACTCTGTCAATATTAGCTATATATTATCTCATATCAGGTAATCATGTCTGAATACATACGGATATCTTCACAAAGGATAATGAGAATGACTACTGCATTTCGGTTGATAAATCACCATCACTTTCTAAACTCAGGCATTGTACATGTATGATGGAAATATAATAACCCATACGGTTGACTTAATGACTTGTGCACTAAAAGTGGTTGAAATTGTTTCAACATTTGGAGGCCAGATTACAAAATTACCACTCACCTATATATATAAATATATAATCAATCATATATTTTAAATAGTCTGGATCTGAAAGTCACGCAGGTTTGATTTTATTTTGTCTTTACACGAATATTATATTATATCCTAAAGACGGAAACTTTTAATTTTTCTTTCAGATTTTTAATTTCTTTAGAAATAATGTGTTTGTAAAATGTGAAAGTTGAAATGGATAACAGTTTTTTCGTTGTGTCTAATTCTATCATATAGTTGACAAAAGTTTTAATTTGTTTTAAAAGTTATATTAATCAGTTTAAATGAATACACTTTCATATCTATAAACATACAAATAAAATCAATTTAATCGACTATATATCAAATAAACTTATTTTGTAAAATTTGACAGAATAACCATTAAGTTAAAATTTGATCTTTTTATATTCTTTCAAAAAATTATATATATATATATATATATATATTATTCACAAGTTGGACATAAAATTTAGAAAAACTATATAAAATGGGAATGAAAGATAAATAAATTAAGTGACAATTTCTGACTCAAATAGTAACTTCTGTCTGAGTATGTAATTATTTGTTTGTCCTATCATTTTATTATAATTACAATATTTACCATTTACTATTGTCATCGTCGGAGGAAAAAGAAGAAAGAGGAAGAGGAGGAGAAGAGAGAGAGAAAAGAAAAATTATAAAAAAATATTATCTAACAACACATATATGTTACATGCTAATAATATAATCTTATTAATAATGTATTATATTTTATTTAATAACACATAATATATATGTTATTTATGTGATATTTTATATTATTATCGTTAATAGTGTTTGCGGACAAATAAGGTATTAAATATTAGCATGTAACAATGTTGCCATCTAAAAAATATATTATATATTATCTGATAACACATAATATATTTGTTATTGATA
>KE155061.1:91958-124277 GCA_000411075.1 Sisymbrium irio | reverse complement strand
ATAACACATAATATATATGTTATTTATGTGATATTTTATATTATTATCGTTAATAGTGTTTGCGGACAAATAAGGTATTAAATATTAGCATGTAACAATGTTGCCATCTAAAAAATATATTATATATTATCTGATAACACATAATATATTTGTTATTGATATAATATTTATGTTATTAGTATATAATAGTGTTAGCGTGCAAATAATTTATTATATATTAGCGTATAATAATATTAACGTGTAAATAATGTATTATATATTAGTGTATAATAATGTTAACGTTCAAATAATATATAATAATATCACCGGATGAACAGTGATTTCGGTAATAACAGCTTCTGTAATTTTTTTCCAAAATGAGGATATGTTTGGTATCCATTATTATTCTCTTTCCTATAAATTTAATTTATATTTTCATTTAACTATAGATTTAATTTTGGAAGTTTTATATGATATTAAACAAGATCACTCTAAAGTTTAATAGTGCTAATGTCGTTACTCTATCACTATCAGCATCAAAATTAAAGAAAAAAAACAATGGCAAGTCCACTACATGAATTAAGATCAAGTTTTGTAAATTGACGACGGTGAGAAAAAAAATATTAGTTTAATATACGAACTTACTTTCGTTGATCACTGGACTTATGGCCTCGCAAGTTCGCGGCTTCAATCAGAGCGTTTCGCCATCTTGCTAGTAGGTCCTTGGAAAACCCTTCTCCGTAACCCTCCATTTGTTGCTCAACGAGTGATGGAATGACGTCACCATAGAAGACCGGAATCACAACGACCAGACCGTCTTTACGCCGCTCCAAGAACTTGACGAGCGTTTCCAAGAAGAGCGGCGAGAAACCGTAGCTCTTGGAGAAAATCACCACAAAAAACTTAGTTCCCTCAATCGCTGACTGAGTCCCATCGGGTAATGCAAAATCAGTCGTAGTTGACGACGTCACTGCCGCGCCTGTGGTGTCTTTTCCGACGAACACGGAGATACTACTCCGGCGGAAAGCGGCCAAGAGATGGCTGGCAAAGGCGTAGCGGAGATTCTCCGAGTTAAAATCGATAAATACGTCATGTTGATTCGCGCTTGAAGTCTTCATTGAATTTTTTTCTTTTTTCTTTTTCTTGGTGGAGGTTCTCAATTCCTGTTTAGTCTAAAATTTCAGTTTCTCTGACTCCTCCTGTCTCTCTCTAGTGTGCAATTAATTCGCCATAACTAGGTAAATACAACTTTCTCTATTTCACAATAAAATATGTTTATTCATACATATTACAAAAACACATCAAAACTTGAGTCTCTTAAAACTTCAGTCATACCTTTATATAACGACGACAAAAGAAAACATGTTTCAGTTAAATCTATATATGGTTGATTTAAAAATTAAATTGTTAACATTTTTAATTTTGGGTAAATAGCAGAGAAAAAGAAACATTAATTTTTTTTATTTAATTATACAGAATTCCATTATCCATTGATCTGAAACACAGCTGATTAAACATAAAAATAGATCGGTTTCATCTTGAATGGTCATGAATAACAAGATAACAATAATAGCATGATAACAGTGATAACGTATTTAATTCAGTTATACAAAATGTTATCATGCTAAGATTAATAGGGATGTGTTAATCCAGTGATTATATTATATATATATAATTTAAATTAACATAATTAATATATTATATAGATATATAGAATGTTTAAAATAAACTAGATAATAAACTAATAATAATAGTGTGTTAACAATAATATGCTCAACACTTATATGTTAATTCAATTATCATATCATATAAAATTTATATTAATATAATTATCAACGAAAAATGTTACTACAATAGCAGTGATATAGAATACTAACAATAATGTTATAATGTGCTATATCTTTTTTTAGACGAATAATGTGCTTTATCTTTTTCGTCTTCCTATTCTTCTTCTTATCCTCTTTCTACTTGTTTTCTTGTCGTTCTCACTCAATGGATTTCGACTCTCTCTCACATTCTCTCTCTAGAGTTGATGATCTAGAATTAAATTTAGACTATATTCTTAATCTGGATTTTAGAATTTTTGTTGAAAATATGAAAAGCAACCCTTTAAAAATTATAAACCATATATTATAATTTATATTAAAAGTCTATTTTTTCAACAACTAATATACATTTGAGCAAAGTATATCAGAGTGACTCTTTAATCTAGATTGGTGATTGTGAATTAGTGTAAAAAGTTTATGAAGTGAGAATTTTAACACTATGCACTAACTTGTTTGTTTTAACGTTCTTTGTAAATGAAATCAGTTTAATAAAAAATGAGTTGAAAAATTTATTCCATATATTGAATTTTTATATGTGCGTCGTGAGAGTTTACCAATTTTTCAGATTAAACATTATATTCACCAAATCCAAATAATTTGTAATAAACACTATATGCTGATAGTTGTTTGAAAGTCTATTATTTAATATTATATTAAAAATAAGTCAATTAGTAAAACTATTGAAGTGTATAAAATATCACAAAATATTAATATTTCTAATTAATCAAAAAACTATTAACATATTTTTTTTTCTTTTTTCTTTTTTTTTGATCGAAAGTTGTATTCATGAATCACGGTAAGGTCTCGATTCATGAATGCAACCTTCGATCAAAAAAAGAAAAAAAGAAAAAACTTACAACATTCGACATCGTAAAGAAACTCATTGCAGCAAGTGAGAAGGAGTTCTAAAGAATCGCGGATGATAATCGCAAGAGAGCAGTCCCCCTACCACGACCTATGAAGAAACCTGAAGCCGCTGTTATGAATTTTCCAGAGGCTCATTTTTCCCCCCGTAATCCTATGATCTGTTTTCGTGTGTTTTGTTTGTATTTTGAATGTTTTTGAATTAAATCAAGAGAGTGTATGTCAACTTCATATTTATGGTAATAAAGGGGATACCTTCATCCGGTTAAAATATATATAGAAAAAAACTATTAACATGTTCTTTAAGTGATTTGGATTGCTTAGTATATTTATGGTTGGATATAACATGAAACTCGAAATTACATTTCACATGAGAGGAGGAAGTACATAAACTCGAAATGTTTTTAGGACATACAATGGTGAACTTCAAGACTTCTTTTTTTTAATGGCCTTCAATGAACTTCAAAACTTCCACAATATTGTTATGTAAACCGTGCGAAGTGTAGCAGAATTGTTAGCAAAGAAGGCTTGTGAGGCCAATCTTCTGTTTTCATGGTTAATAAGCAGACTTTTTTATTTCCCTTCACAGTTTAGTGACATATCCAAGATATCTAAAAACATTTCCAAAAAACTCTTAAATTTTAAGTTTTTATCAATCCAGAAATTGATCTTTAATTTTAAATTTTGTGATTTTAAATAGTGAAGGTTTCATTTTTCTCTTGCATCCTAGTCTTTAGAATTGTGTATCTTCAAAATTATTGTCCTATAATATTACATACAAAATAAATACAGAATAAAGTAACGCAAGAAAATAAAATGGTGTGAACACATAAGTATTACAATAATGAAGTATGTTTTACAATAATCTTGCTATGATTATAACTAATTAGCATTAATATGGACTTTCATGTAAAATACAACATACTGTTGAAGTTGCAGTTGTATTTTGTGGATAAACATCATCGAACTTTAATAAATTTGAGAAATAAAGTTTTGAAATGCAAAAAAAAAAAGACCTCTAAACATGTGCATATACAATTTAATTTCCATGCTGATCCCGCATTTGGTGGGAACGACCTCGGTGGAAGTGAAAGTTGCAGCAGATCATTTTATTTAATTTTATTGGTCATCAATTATTAGGTAATCGATCTGGTCATTCCATATTTTTTTTTTTGGTAATCGTTCAAGTCATTGTATATTATATATCTATTGCAATGAATCTTTTAATCGATAAGTTATATTTGATGTAATCGATCTCATCAATTGTATACTTTTAATTTTTTGGTAATCCATGATCATTTTATTATAAATGATATGACAATATCTAGTTATATACGCTGGTGTAAAAAGTCCACTCTAAAAATTAAAATTCAATAAAGTATAAACAAAAGGTCCAAGGAATTAATAACATGACTGAAGTGGAAGGACTAGACATAAATTCAAATGCAAAGTCAATTCTAGATTAAACACATAAATTACTTTTAAAAATAATTATCAAATAATTTAACCAAAAATCTTCAAAACTTGCCAAAATATAAACCGGTAAATATCAAATAAGGTGGAATAAAGTAAAATGTTAAACAGGATTCAAACTATAAAAACAAGAGGAAAAAGAAAGGAGAGGCAAATTAAATGAGTGTCATTCCAGTGGAGTACACTCGACTTTTTAGATTTCTACTCTCTTTTTTACTGTTTTAAACTCAAAACTCTTTTTCAAATTAAATTTGTATATATTTGCTCTAAAAGCTATTCGATTCTTTGTTTTGCACTAGATATATCCAATTGTCCAACTATCTCTATTTTTAAAGCTGACAATTGTGCTTTATTTACGACAATCTTATTATATAAACAAAACATGCTTAAAAATTCGAGAAACTTATAAAAATAATAAAATTTTGAATTGTATTTAGATTATTTAATAATTAGAATATAATATTATTTGAAAATAAAGATAATTTATTATTAAATAAATTTCTTAGTAAATCCTAAGAAAAATAATTTAGTTATTAATTGTTACTTTGATGAAATCTTTTTCTCGAAATAATATAAAATTTCTTCGAATTTGAAGTGAAAATAAAAGTTATTTTTATAAAAATTATAATATATCGAGATATTAACTTATTATGTTATTATGTTATGACGTTAAAATGTGATATTAACTAAAGACGTTAAGTTATGATTCGAACTAAAGACGTTAACTAATTTAACTAATTATAACTTAATAATTAATACTATGTTATACTATAATTTAGGATGTTAATATTAATATATGTAAATTTAATATTGAAAGTATTAAAAATTAATGTAATTTAGGATGCTAATATTAATATGTTAATTTAAATTATATATGGTCACATTATTATTAAATTTGAGGTATCAAACTTTATAATAAGGTAGTATATATATTTTTTTCGGAAGTTTGAGAAAACACGTTGAGTTTTTTTGTAACATCGTGTTAGAATATTTAAACCAGCCTGTCAGAGCAATTTTGGAAGTAGTCCGGGCTATGAATAGTGTGTAATTTACAAGTCTGGAAGACAATGCATCACTCACTCACATGGTTCGTATAATGCTTGTCAAGTTGTCATAGTATAATAAAATGATTTCTGATCTTAATTTCTTTAATTTCATTTTTAATCTAATAGTATATTAAAATTTCTGATCTGAGTATGGAAATTCATTTCACTTGAAAATCCGTCTCCCACTATTTTTTATGAGTGTACAATTTTGACTTTTTCGTACTAGCTTTAAAAATTATTTAACTACCAAAACCCCTTAAAATTGATTCAAATTAGATATGCAGATGTGTGTCAGTGTGTCACCAGGCAGAGAGTTATTTTCGTCTATTATATATTAGATTATAGATAATTTACATAATTTGTATATACATAACTCCTGCCAATGTGTATATGTTGTTTTAGTTTGTATATACAAATTTTGTTTTTAAAATTTATTTTGACTATCAATATTATTTTAGTGTATATATTTTTTTATTATCCTAATAACTTGCAGGAGAGAACATAAGTTTTATTTTTTATTTTTGTTCTAATCTGCTTTTTAGTTTTTTTTCTAATTTAATATTTTTGCATTAAGCTTTTTTTTTACTTCTATTAAGTCATGCAAAAATGAAAAATGGATTCATATAATGTATATATATATATATATTATAGTTTAAATCATAAATAGATGTCAATTTTTATTATGTTTTAGTGATTCTAAAATAATTAAATGGTTTGGAATTTTACAGTTAATTGCAGAGACATTTTAATTATTTATTAATTCAAAAATATTGATCTGTTAGCTGAGTATATATTAGATGATTCATTCTTTTTTTTGTGATGGATTGTGACCTTATTTTTTGTTGCAACTTATGAGATACATATTTTTAACATAATTTATGACATATTTTGGCCAATGATTGCATGAATGGACGGGTTTCTCTATCTCTTTTACTTGGTAACAACAAAAAATTGAGATCGAAATGCATATATATTGCATATACGGTTGCCAGTTAAACACCAAACTAATCCAGATATTCCATTACTCAAATTTGTTCCCGATTTTCAACCAATAAGGGTGCGATAATATTGATTACTTTTTGGAGAAATTAAAGCGCGCACGTGAGAAGATCTCTAACGTGAAGTCTTTGGATTTTAGCGACAATCTCCGGCGACTAGAACTTCGGTATCCAAACAAAAAAAAACCAAGAAAAGAAAAAGTCAATCTAACAAACAAAGAGTCATTTTCATTGCATTAACAACCGTAGAGTTAAAATATAAAATATTTAAATTTATTAATAAATGACCGATGCAGATATGAGCTCGTGAATTTTTTCATATATCTTCATATCCATAGTTCTTTGTAAGAAGACTTCCCACTCTACACATTTTCCGAAAACGTTGCCGAATTAAAACAAATATCCTCCGACGGGAAAAAAAAATGAGCTCCTCCACTGTTGTCCACCCAACGCCACCGCACAAAGTGTTCATAAACTTTCGGGGAAAGGAGCTCCGAGGCAACTTCATAAGTCATCTAGTCAACGCTTTGAAACTCGAAGGAATCAATGTTTACACCGACAATGACGAGACGATGGGAGCAGATTTGACCACGTTTTTCACGAGGATCAAGCAGTCAATCATTGCGATCGCGGTCATCTCAAGCGAGTACTCGAACTCAAGCTGGTGCTTAAATGAGTTGGCCGTGATCACAGAATGTGTGGAGAACGAGACATTGGTGGTATTTCCAGTGTTCTACAAAGTCACTACTGAAATGGTTAAGGAACAGACGGGGACGTTTGGTCAGAATTTTGAGAAATTAGTGGGAACAGATCATACCAGTCGTACAAAATGGAAAACGGCTCTTGAGTATGTGACAAAGAAGAAAGGCGTGAGTGTGTACGAAAATAGGTAAACAATTTTCTCTTTTTAAGACGGAGTTTGGTGGAAAGATACAATTCATAAATTTGAAAAATGCAATTTGAGTTTGTTGAGTAACTTTAGGTGGAGAAAATTTTGGGTGCGCGAGTTTGATTACGCAAACTTTCGGTAATTTACGGATGTACAATCACCTAAGCAAATTTTACTAACTATCTACTAATTTAAGCTAATTCATAAATTAATATTGTCCCAAAGATATCTTATACAATAAAATAAGGTTTTTGTAACTTCTAAACATTTAAAGTTTTTTTCTAAACACAATTCTTGAGAATATGCTATATGTCACATTACACTATAATACTTTTTTATAAATGTAAAATTAATGAATCATTTATTGATTTTTGCCATTCATAAAATTAATATATTTTATATTTCTTCAATTATAATTACATATTAAGGAAAATAATGTTAAACATTCTTTAACTATATTGTTATATTTCTATGCTACTAAAGTAATGTTCTTCTACAGATTTCTGAAAAAAAAAAGCGAGACATGTATTTTTCTAAATTTTTATTTTTAATAATATTTATCAATTTAGAAGAATCAATTAATAAGGTTTCTTATTTACTGAATCTTGGTTGAATAATAGTAGTTATGTAATATAATAAAGTAAGATTTATTTGTGAGAAGTTCTAAGAGTGTGTCATGTGTTCTCCATAAACTTAATATTTTTTTATTTACTTTCTTTTGTATTCTCCAAAAGTTTAATACTTTTTTTACTTGCTTTTCCTATTTTTATTTTTACTGTGATAACTTATAACCTTTTTTGGTTTCAAATTTTCTTTTGTGTTTTGTGTTTTATATTTATTAAACTCTTAAGAGTTTTCAATTATTTTTTTGAATTCAAAAAAATATTTTATTGTTTTTGAAATAGTATATTTGATAATATGACATAATTTTTAAAAAGATATTTACATTTATAGTAATTTATAAATTTATTTTATTAATAATTAAATACGTACATATGTAAATACAAACATAAATAAAAAGATTATAAAATTTTCATTTATATCAACTGAAAATAAAAAAAATTCTTATAAAATATTATTATTAAACTATAGTATAATTTCTAGTTTATAATTAAAATAACTCTTATTATAGGGTTCTAATCTTACACTACTCTATAAACTCTTTCAGTTTCATAAGATTGATTTTTGGTTTCATAAAAATTAATATTTTAAATATTTGTATATTAAATATAATAAAAATTAAATAATTTTTACGAATATATTGAAGAAAAATTAGGTTTACTACCTAAATTATTTTTACGAATATATTTGAAGAGAAATTAGGTTTACTAACTAAAAAATGAAATTTAAGAAAATAACCATATTTCCCATGTTAACTCCTTTTCTCGTTCCATCTCTTTCTAAATACTAATTTTCCTTTTTTTCTAATTTCCAGTTTTCGGGTATTCGCAAAAAAATATGTTAATTAAAAACTCACTTAACTAAAGGATTCAAAAGCAGAGATGAAAATGACTCAATTGTTATTTTTTGAAAATTAGTGTAAGAATTAATAAATAAATCTCTTGGGGGTGAAAACTACAAATAAAAAATTATTTTTCAGTATTAACGAAAATGGTTTTACTATTTTTATGGTAACTGTACTATTTTGGTATTGAAATTACTTTTTACCCCTTATTTTAACTAACAATGGCATTTGCTTGAAATCTTCTTCTCGGACAAATCCTTTTCTTCTAAGATTAACCCGATCAGAATTCATGTTAATTTCTATCCCAAGTAAATGTAAGATTTTGGTATTCTTTCTAACACAAAATGCTTCCTCTTTCCTCCATTTATTAAGATCTATGCTTATACGATCCCGCTGAACTCACCGAAAATGATATTCATGATCTCGTTTGATAATATTTTTTTTTTTTGAAAATTTCTCGTTTGATAATTTTGGAGATGATATTACTTTTTAAATTCATCTACGAAACAAAAAGGGAACGCTAAAGGCTGTAGAAAGCTGTACCTAGATTAGGTAAGTTTTTAGATAATTGAAATAGAATAGATATTAGTCCTAGATATTATATAATGATTAATTGTGAGAAAATATTTTCACGAAAACTAAAATAAAGAAGATAAATAGTATATTTATAGGGTTAATACTTCAAAATTTCTGTAAACATATAAAATTTTTGGTGTTATATGATTACTTTTTTATGTGGTATAATGTAAATTAATTAGTTTGGTTCACCTATCTTTAGTTAAGATTTATAGTTTAGTTTTTAGGACTTAATATTTATGGTTTAGTGAATAATGAAGTTTTTTAACAAAATATTATATTCTATAATCATTATTCCATACAAGAATAACAAAAAAATAATGAGTTTATATTCTAAATAAAGAAAATTTGTACATTTTGCAAGAATTTTTTCGCTTTATTTACCATACAATGTTTCTTCATATTTGTATATACATGGTGTTTACTAATAAATGAAATCATCTTTATCTCACATGGTAATGCTACATATATCTAATAAATAGAGTTAATTTATAGGTTTTGAAACCATACCAAAATGTAAGAGTAGTTTTGATTTTTTAAATTTATAAAATCAAATGTTATATTTTTCATTTTGAAGTTCACTAGAAATATTCAATTAATTCATCATATAATAAAATCCCTCTATTTTTTTATTTATTAAGACGTATGTAGAAATCTGATAGACTGAATAACACGTATTTCAAGTTTTGTATCCTATAAGGTATATTTTCTTGATTTCTAATTGCAAATCTCCTGATATCGTACAAAAAAAATGTCATATCTTAATTGGCTAAAAACAATATGTGAAGAAATAGTTTGATATATTTGTGCCACATACAGTAGAATATTTATAAATTAATAACATTTGGAATTTAAAAATTTATTAATTTATTAATTAAGAATTTATTAATTTATAAAGTTCTAATTTATGAATAAAATAAAAAATATTTTTTAGTCCATAATTTTTTTTAAAAAAATTATATTTTTCTAAGAAATATAAATGAATATATTAGCAAAAATAATATATATAAACTTAAAATTATAAAAATAAAATTACTTATCACACTAAAATAGATTTTAATAAAATACATTGAATATTCATGTAAAAATGATGTATGTTTATAAGATCAACAAGTATATAAATTAATAACTATATTTTATAATGATGAAAATGAAATTAAAAATAGTATTATAATACATTTAAAAGCATTTAAAAATATAAACTTAATCATGATGTCTAAAATGAAAAATGAAAATGTAATTCTTTTATAAGTTTTGAATTTAAATTTAAAAGATAAATATCAAGAAAATTTTCAATATAATAAAAAATATTAAAGATAAAATATTAATGGATTTTAATTTAAAGTAAAAAATATTATAGTCATATCAGTATATTATCTTACATATATATATATTCATAAATCTATCTAATTATTAATTTATACTTGTTGCAATTATATTCTTAGATAGAGTTTTCAAAAAGATTATTATCTATTATTTAATTGAGTTTTGTTAAGTTTTATATTGGTTTGATTTGGATCCAAATTTTTTTTATTAATTTAAAAAGATTATTAATATATAGATGTTCTGCTGTATATTTGTAGATGCGACGAGGTCCAGGTAATCAATGTAATTGTAGAGAACGTCAAAAAAGTCTTAAGGGATCAGGGAACTAAGAGTCAAACAGAACAATTTACTGAACTACCCAAGAGCAAATTACCGGGAGATGCCCCTAAGATTTCTTCTTTAAAAGCGTCCCCTTTATTTGGGATCGAAACACGCGTTGAGCAATTAAAAGAGAAGTTAGATTTCAAATCGAAAAAGATCACTCGGTTTGTTGGAGTTGTTGGGATGCGTGGTATAGGTAAAACCACTCTTGCCAAGAAAGTGTTGGACGATTGTAGACATAAGTTCTTGCATACGATGTTTCTAACTGATGTCCGCGAAAAGTCAAAGTCTCTTGGCATCCACAGGATGCATGAGGACCTCCTATATGGTTTACAGAAGAGCAAGTACAATGGAACGGAGCAAAACGATTCTGAGTTCTCACTGGAATCTGCAAAAGCTGAGCTAAGCAAAAGCAAAGTGTTTATAGTTCTTGACGATGTGAGTGAAGATAGTCATATAGAAATGATTCTTGGTGGACGTGAATGGCTACGAGAAGGAAGCAGAGTTGTCATAACAACGAGCAGCAAGTCCGTGGTGGACGGGATGGTAGATGAAACTTATCTAGTTCCGGCACTGAGCGACAGTGATGCATTCAGATACTTTGAAAAACATGCGTTTACCACTGGTTCTTGCGAGCCAAGTTTCATGAAACTTTCAAGAAAGTTTGTGGATTACTGTAGGGGCCATCCATCAGCTCTCAAAGAACTTGGTGACGAGCTAAAACATTCAAAGGACGAGGCGTACTGGAAATCAAAGCTTCAGATGCTTGAGAAAAGCCCGATCAGCAACAAAGTTCAGAATCTCTTGAGAATACCCTATGATGGTCTTCTTGGCAGCAACCATAAAGACGTGTTCCTTGACGTGGCCTGTTTTTTCAAGTTTGAAGATGAGTATCATGTGAGGAGTTTGTTGGATTCTTTGGTTGATGAAAATGCGAGTGAAATAAAAGATCTTGCAGATAGGTTCTTGATTAACATTTGTGGCGGCCGAATAGAGATAAATGATCTAATGTATACAATGGCAATGGAGCTCGATTCACAATTATCCTCTAAAGAAAGAAGCAGGCGTAGGCTGGTCAACCATGGCGACATCATTAAAGTTCTCCTGAGCAAAGCAGTGAGTGAGATTAATCTCTTTATTAGACATTTTAATTTTAATTTTTTTTTTTTGCGGACCAACCTCACATCTTAATTTGTTACACAACTTTTCAGAAAACAACCAAGGTCAGAGGAATTTTCCTTGACATGTCTGAATTACCTAAGAAAATGAGCCTATGCAGTGACACATTCAAGGGTATGGATAATCTCAGATATTTGAAAATTTTCAACTCAAGTTGTCCTAGAGAATGTGAACCTGACTGCACCCTAGACTACCCGAACGGACTTAACTTCAAACTGCAAGAGATCCGATACCTCCATTGGCTGAGGTTTCCACTAGAGAAACTTCCACCAGATTTTGACCCGAAGAATCTTATCGACCTCAGTTTGCCGTACAGTCAAATAAAGCAAGTCTGGGAAGGAGTGAAGGTATATATTTATATCTTATTTTCAAACAATTCCAGAATCCATTATTATTGATAAGATAAGTTGCATTAACAACTGAATCATATTCCCTTTTTCTCTCTTTATATTGGTCACAGGAGACCTTGAAATTAAAGTGGTTGGATCTGAGCCATTCAAGTAATATGCATACATTGTCGGGTTTATCGCATGCTCTTAACCTTCAAAGTGTGAACCTTGAAGGCTGCACAAAGTTGAAGACAGTTCACAAAGAGCTACAAAACATGGAAAGACTCATATTCTTGAACCTAAGAGGATGTACGAACCTCGTGTCTCTTCCACAAATGAACTTGATCTCTCTGAAGACACTCATCCTCAGCGGTTGCTCAAGTCTTAAGGAATTCAGTTTAATTTCAGAGAGTCTAGAAGAGCTATACTTAGATGGCACGGCAATAAAGAGACTTCCATCAAGAATAGGGGATCTCCGAAGACTAGTCTTGTTGACAATGAAAGACTGTGAAAAGTTATCAAGTCTCCCAGATTCCATCGGAGATCTAGAAGCTCTTCAAAAACTAGTACTCTCAGGCTGTTCACGCCTTGCAAGTTTCCCAGTAGTTAAAGAGAACTTGAAGCGTTTGAAGACATTACTACTCGATGGGACAGCAATTAAAGAGATGCCTGATCTTTTGCATCGCCTAAGTGTAAATCAAGACCAAACTTCATCTTGGTCACACTATAATTTGCGGGAATGGCCGCATGGAATCTATGGATTGTCATCAGTACAGCGTTTATGTCTGAGCAGTAACCATTCCATCAGTAGCTTGCCAAGTAGCATCAGTTATCTCTACCATCTCAAATGGCTTGACCTGAAGTATTGTGAGAAACTCATATCTCTTCCAACGCTTCCACCAAATCTTCAATGCTTAGATGCACACGGCTGCGTTTCACTTGAAAAGATTGAGAGCTCATCGGTTCTTTTGTTGGCGGCAGCAGAGCAGTCACACTCCACGTTTATTTTCACTAATTGTACCAAACTTGATCAAGTAGCGAAAAATGGTATCATATCTTATGTTCGGATGAAGACTCAGTTGATGTCAGATGCACGAGCTCACCATGAAAAGGTATTGCCTCAGTGACTCTTAGACTCTAATGGTTTATGGTTACTGCCGTTTTTGGTATGCACCATTCGCTCCATAGTAATTTGCAACCTTTAGAGTAAACACTTTTTTTTAAAACTCTTCTCTTTTGGTATCGAACTTACAGGGCTCAGGACTCGAAGTTTTAGTTGGAATCTGCTTTCCTGGTTGGCATCTACCTGTATGGTTCAATTACCGAACGGTTGGATCGGAGTTAAAGCAAAACCTGCCTCGACACTGGAATGAAGATAGGCTTACTGGTATAGCTCTTTGCGCTGTTATCTCTTTTAAGGACAAACCAGCTCAGAATAAGGACAGCGGAGATCAGAATAACGACGACTTAGCTCTAGAAAAGGATGACCGAGCTCAGAACACCTGCCTATCAGTTAGATGCATCAGTGAGCTTAAAGAAGGAGACAAGCCTTCGATTCCATTTAGTTGTGTTCTTGGTGGGTGGACCGAAGCTGGCACGGATAAAATCAAAAACATTACAAATTCATCTGGTCATGTCTTTATTGGATACACCAGTTTGTTAGACATCAAGAAACAGGTTAGAGGAGAAGGATGTGTTACTACGGAAGCTTCCTTCAAATTCGAAGTAACTGATGGCAAAAAACAGATTACAGACTATGAGGTGCTAAAGTGCGGCTTTACTCTGATCTATTCACCCACTAAACCTGTTCGTAGCTTGTGTACTGAGATAATGTCTGGCTCCACGTCCAAAACTAAAGGTAACATCAAGAATGAAGAAAGTTATGTTAAGATCCAAAATGGAGCAACCTGTGTTTCCATGGTGGCTCCACAGATAGGCAGCGAGATCATAGAGAAAGTACAGTCTTTCGAAGCTACAAGAAACGTAAAAGACATTCAGTCTGAAGCTGAAACTGTTGCAGCTTCGTCAAAAAGTGACGGTGAAGTTCCTTTGGAGATTAGCTTTGATGCAGCTGAAACTGTTGAAGCTGAAACTGAAACTGTTGCAGCTTCGTCAAAGAATGACGGAAATAACAGTGGTAGATCTGTGTCACTGGGGAGCTTAGAAGGAGGGGAAGTTGTTGATGTGGAATCTCCATCGATCGGTGAAACCAATGTAGGAGTTGAAATCAGCCCTTGTGAATCTCCGAAGGATAAAGAAAAGTATGATAATGAACAGAGGTCACGTAATGGCGCAAACAAACATGAGAGGATGGAGAAACCTATGCGGCTTATTTGTCTTGTGATCTCCATCTGGGTTGGTTCAATTTATCTTCTAGGGAAAGAAAACAAAAGGAGATGAAAAACTTTGGTCCCCTGTATCCATCACATCTCGTTCTCTGTATCCTCCCTTGGTATTTTTCGAGTTTAACGATAAGGGATTTGTGTTATCAATTTAGAAATCTTTTATATTTTAGTAAACCTTGGTCTTTGTTCAGTCTCACAGTCCCTCAAGTTGATGGCCGCTACAACTTGTTCCAATAATCCCACTTTGAGTTAGTTTTTTTCATGCATTTTGTTACTTGAATTCTGACTAGGAGCCAGCAGTTACTGTTCTTTCCTCAATTTGGTTCCAAGTGACTGACGGGACAAAACAGACCACAACCTGTGAGGTACTCAAGTACGGCTTTACTCTGATCTATGCACCCACTAAACCTGTTCCTAGATTGTATATTGAAAAACACTCTGATCATGATGAGATAATATCTGGCTCAACGACCAATACTGAAGGAAACATCAATAGTGAAGAAAGTCGTTTACAGATCACAAAATGGAGCAACCACTGTTTCCTCGGTGGCTCTGGAGATGGGCAGTGAATCAAGAGAGAAAGTAGTCTTTGGAAGCGAAATCTGTTGTAGTTCCATCAACAAGTAACGGTGAAGTTCCTTTGGTGGTTAGCCTTAACGCTACTCCAAATAATTGTGCCAAAATTACTGGTGGATCAATGTCATCGGGGAGCTCAGAAGGAGGTGAAGTTATTGATGGGGAATCTCCAAAGAATGGTGAGACAAATGAAGAAATCAAAAACACAAGGTGCTTTTCATTTATACAGTAACTTCTTGTTGTCTGCCAGTGGAACAATAAGGACAAAGTTGAAGAAATGTGGATTACTTGAATTCATATTTCATTTTTATTTTTGGTGACCGTATACAAGAGTAAGATATTGATCATTTCTATACTATACCAAGGACTGCCTAATTGCATCTGACAATTTTAGTGATGGAGCCAAGCAAGATTCCTGAAAATTGGGCTTCTACTTTTGGTCTGATGTTTGATTTTCCAAGTTATAACCTTAGCTGCTAATGGTTTCCTGCTTGGCAAGTAATTGTAGCTTGTCCACCACGAGAACGAAATAGTGCAAGAAAAAGTGTAAGACATCGAGTTTAAGACAATACGAATAAAAAAAAAAGCAAACCAGCATACTGTCTTTCTCTACTCGTCCCGTCTGAGCAAAGATAAAATCTTGAACTATCTTCACCGAATTTCTGAGTTTCAAGGACCAACTATTTAGTGAAATACCTCAAAAGCTGTATCTTCTCGAATTCTAGGCCGAAATATCTATTTCAGACTTTGTTTATCAAAAATTTTGAAAAATTTAGAGCACATTCCAATAAAACAATTTTAAAATTCATAAATACAGCAAAAACAAACCAAAATACGATTTTTTTTTTATAATCAACATATAAAATTTGATATGAAACTTTTATAAAAGGTCAAATCACAGTGGATTATTCACATATAATTAAATTTATATTATAATAACTGTAAAAAATACAAATTTACTTCCAAACACCTAGTATTAAGTATTTGCCTAGAAGTAATAAAAAGATTAAACTGATGGTAAACTTCCGTTAAAAATCTAACTTTGAAGGTTTTGTATGGGTTTAAAGTTTTTTTTTGTTAACTACTACTAGTATGCATGTTATTTGTTTATTGTGTACAGTTCTATTTTTTGTGTGTGCCAAATAAGTCCTACTTCAGCTGTATTTTATGCATATAATGAACGAATAAACAAATGAGAAGAAAATAAAAGAAACATTAAAATACCTAGGTGTAAATCTCTCTAGTCTAAACAAATAAAATGAAAAGGGAAAACAACCAGTCGACATAATGGTATTCTGAGTCACTTCTATCTCTTTGTTTGACTCCACGAACAAAATAAGAAGAAATAAGAATACCATTTCTTTATAAAGTAACACAAAAAGTCTTAGTGCTTCGTCAATGGACGTCCGCAGCCGCCAGATTCGGCCAAGGATGGACCAAGTGTTCGTCAACTTTCGGGGAGAGGAGCTGCGTTGCGGTTTCGTAAGCCATCTCGTGGAAGCTCTCCAAAGACATGGGATCAACGTTTTCATAGACAAGCTCGAGAGGATCGGCCAAGATCTCACCAATCTATTCGTCAGGATCGAGGAGTCGACCATCGCGTTGGTCATATTCTCCAAGAGGTACACGGAATCCAGATGGTGTTTAGACGAGCTCGTGAAGATAAAGGAACGTACAGATCAAGGACTGCTTAAGGTGCGTTTGCCTAAAATATAGACCGAGCCAAGATCCACGGTGCTTTGAACGTTTTAGATTTACTGATTTTTTTTCTGTCTAGGTCATTCCCATTTTTTTCAAAGTGGAACCAATCACTGTGAAACAACTCAGGGGAGCATTCGGTGATCAGTTCAGGGATCGTGAATGGGAATATCGGTGTGATAAACCAAGAACAGAGAAATGGAAAGAAGCTTTAGTATCTATGTCATGCAAAATTGGTCTGACCTTTAACAAAAAAAGGTAAAAGTCTTTTCAACCTTAATTAAGAACCGCCAAAAGCTGATATATCTGCTCAGACATTAATTTTTTTTTTTTCTTGGAGATTCCAATATCCAATTAGTTTCTGACCAAATTCTATTTTGTTCGTTTGGTTTTCCGCAGTAATGAAAGTAAATTCGTTAGGATAATTGTCAAGGAAGTCAAGAAAATGCTACAAGGGAATATTGGTGGCATTCCATTTTCAGGAAGAATAAGTGATACTTTATCATTAGGAGGGCAGAGATGTAGCCAAGTATCAACTCAAGAACCGGTTGACCTATTTGGAGAGCGCAGTTTTCTAGTGCATGAAAACTCTAACATTGCAAACCATGTTGCTGTGGTTTCCAAGGATTGCACGGACATCGAATGTGAAAACAGCGATCTAAGGGCTGAGCTCATGGAGTTAAGCGAGCAGCTGCGTTCACTGAACTCTATCATCGAATTTGTCGATGCTGGAGAGACTCCTGATTTTGTGATGAACCCTTGGCAAATGTCTTACTCTTCACAGCCAATCATGGCCTCTGCTGATATGTTCCATTACTGATGTTTACTATCTGGTTGTCTGGGTCTTGCATAATCAATCACATCTTGTTTTTTGAGCACTTCCTTCGTCTTCAAAGAGAAAATATTTGTAATTCCTCTGCAGTTGTAGATCTTTACTAGAAACGTCAGAAGCTCTTTGCAGTTCCTTAAGTCCAGCTTGACTAGTCTTGAGAGAGGATCGGTAACTTTTTTATCTCGCTTCAAAGCGCAACTGCATCTAAGTGGCTTGTACCTAGAGTGGGTAGAGATTCTCGAGGAACGGGAAGTTACAACTTACACACTAGGAATGCAAGAATTCTTCCTAAGCTAAGAGAAGCAAGATTCTAAGTTTGTAAAAACCTAATTAACCAAGTGCAATGAGAAATTAAGCTAAACACAATCAAGAAAAGGAAACAACATTCAAAGCAAAGAGTAAACAAAAAAAAATATGTATTCCAAATGCGAAACAATTGGAAAGTTAACAATTGATCAAGAATCAAGATGGATTGAGAATGATAAATGATGCAAAAAAATAATAATGAAAAACTATCCTAGAACATGGATCACATAAAACAAGACTTATCCACTTTGATGGCCTTAACCTCACCAGTTAAGCTAAGTTTTAATTTGCTAATTTAATAATTAATAAACATTAAAAATAAGTCGACAAAGCTCATTTAACCTCCTTAACATCAATTCTTACTGGCTAGAGAAGATAAACTAATTTGAACTCATACCTAGAATGCAATGTACATATATTCCATTCTTCTTTGCTATCTTCTCACGTGGAACTTATGGATTATCATCAGTACTAATTCCATTCTTCTTAGCTGGATACACATCATCTTCTCATGTTTCATAAATATGGTTAAATTTGAAAATCACTATATTGAAAATGAAAATTTCTGTGTAATTCAATTCAATTTGATAACACCTTATTTTGATTGAATGATATTTTTTTTTAACTTTAAATTGATTGAATGGTATTAGTACTTTGTTTGAGTGTTCCACACGGAAAACCACAATATTTCATTCATTTTTGGGTAATGTTGTCGAACTTCATACTTGATACAGAGTTTTATACGCAAAATTTGAACCAGTTGCTAAACAATATGTAGTCAGTAGTCAATAAATTCTTAAATAGATATTAAAACAAAAAAAAATCTCTAATATGAACCAACATAAAGAAAGAGAGAGAACATAAAGAAAAGAGAGAAAATCTTTGACCAAAAAAACAAAAAAAAAACAAAAAAGATAGTCTTTAAGATCAGAAAACACAAAGTTTGTTAAACAGACATTTCATTTTCGATCTAGTGTTTAATTACACTTAAAAGTTTACTGGCAGAGAAAAAAACAAAATTGTTACTGCAAAGTGCAAACAATACTCTTGATGGAATTTGCTGTGACCTGTGGCGGTACGCTTAGGTGATGAAGCAGATCTTATTGTACCCTTGTTTACGCTTGTTTACCCTTGTTTCACTACAAGGAAAAGGTAATTCCTCCGATAAAGGGTTACATCACTTCGTTGTCGGAATGGTAAAGCAGCGACAGCTTTCCGAGGACAACCAAGTGGTTGGAGTTTCGCTCTCGGAAACTGTCGATGTTGGTACGTTCACGGGAATTACCAAGAAATGGTTTTATCGGGACATTTGTCGGTGAAAGTTGTCGGTATTTTGCTATAAATTTGTGATGAATTGTATTGTCGGCGAGAAGTCGGTAAGTGTGTCTATTGTTGCCGAAATCACTCGTCAGAGTTATGACAGGAATGATAATATTCCGAGAAATCCATGTGAACGGCAAAGTCTCGGTTACTCGAGGGAAGTCTACTACGCAATTACGAGAAATCAAGAGGTCGGAAATTGCTCTGTTTTGTGTATCAGGATTTTGCCGATTCCGAGAGATGATATTCCGATTAGCAAATAAAACGTATATGAAACTAACAAATAATGCAATTAAGAAACATAAGAGAAATATCATACATAACTTTTAGTAGAAACAAAGATTCATAAATAATACAATGTCTCATATAGAAAAGTACATAACATTAAACCAGAATAGGCAACAAAGCATATTTTACAACCAAAATATAAGTAGACAAAGTTGCAGTTCATGATCTGAAACTTGATGATAGAAAGCATAAAATATCTTACAAATGCGACCGTGAACGAACACTTATCCAGACGTGTTATTCTGATCTATGTTGTCGGGTCTAGGAGCTTGAGAGGGAGGAACCTGGTGAGGATAAATGGAACGCATCACATTACTCCAAAAAACAGCATCTTCAACTTGTGTAGACAACACATCAATCTTGTTGGTTGCTTGGAGAAGCTTCGTCTGTGTCTCCATATACATTCCTTTGTAGTTTGGGGACTCATTTTCATTAGTCATAGCATCATCCAAGTCCACTCGGCCAACCCCAAAACGACGACCATGTTGCAGCTGAACTTCCTAAAAAAAATAAAAGTTAAGTTATTGAACAAATGATCACCTCGACATTGGTTCATCAACAGCAACCAACAATGATGTAAAATGCATAAATATATAAAAACAATCAAGTTTCGATACCGATATATAGATGCCATTTTTCTCTCCTTGGGTTAGCTCTGTGTTTTCACAAGTATCTTGGCCCTCGGTCAGTTGGTTTAATTTATGTTGCTCAAGCTCTCTGCATTTTCGAGCTATGTACTCAGGTTTTTTGTCAACAAACTCTCCATCTCGTTTACGTTTATGGGTGTTCTCCATGAAGGTCACCATATCAGGAAGTTGACCTGTTTCCTCATCACGCTTCAATAATGCAAAAGAATGAGTGAGTTTTTTAAAATGTATAACAAACCGATGAAGAAGAATGAAAAAAACTCTGGCTATCATACCACGTTCTCACGCATTCTTATATAAGGACACGACCCGCATGTGTGTTTTGAAATGCCAAATCCTCCCCGATTGCTATTACGGTTTGCAGAGTTAATCCTGCTACGGGTCTTATTCCTCTCCACCGTCCAATACACAATCAATCCGGCCCAAACACGAGATTTCATCCATGTAGGTTTATTGTTTTCATCTTTCCTCCATTGTACCTTCCACTCATAAACTCTATCTAGTAACCTGGTTGAGCATAATGCTTCGAACTCTTCACGAACAAGGGTGGTATGACTATAATCCCAGTTGTATTTTTGCTAAGAAAACAACAAAATGTATCCTATTAAGACCATAATCACCCTTTTAATCCACTTATTAAGTATAACCATCAAATTTCAAGGGCAGAATGTTACCGCGAAAGCTTTGAACCACCGCTGTTTAGTCTCTCCTTTTAGTCTCGTCCAATTCGGAGCAGCATCAGGGAAATCATTCTCCATTATTTTTTTTACTGACTTGGTTATCTCTTTTGTGTATCCAAATTAACCTTTAACATAAAATGCAGAAGAAGAACACACGAGATGTTTAACACTCATTGTTGTTAAAAGAAATGATTTTAAGTGACTGAGAGTGAGATTCTGAAAATATATACATGGTCTTTTAATGAAATACTTACCAACCAGCACCATCAAACCTTAAGGGATGGAGTTTAGGAAGATGTGTTCTTCCTATTGCAAGCAGCAACTCTTCTAGAGTCATGAGTGGAACATGGACCATTTCTTGATTAGGAAGCTGTACATGATTCATTTCTGGTGGAGGAACGAGACCATTATCAAATTCCAACGGTTGATTCGGAGGTTGTGTTTCCTCATCGATGTTCTGCATACCAGAGGGTCCCCCTCTCTCAAGAAACCCACGCCATGTCCCTGGAGTAGTTGGAGACACCATATCCTGCAATGTTAAGGAAAACCAGTTAGTTCATTGACTGTATTATAAGAAGTTAAATCATTTTGAGATATACAAAAAACCAATACAATAGTCTAACTAATAAGTAAGAGTTCATACAAAATCATAAATCACGATATTCACTAGCACATCCAGTGGGTGTAAGAAGCATTCGACTAATGTCTATAGAGAATTGTATGTTACCTAAATCGTTCTTCTATGTAAGATTATAGAGAAAATAGGTTGCTGACTTAACCTACTGTGAATAACACTCATAAATATAGAGTGCTAACTCTTTTACCCGGTTTTTTCAAATCAATGAAAACGTTAGGCGCGAACTGAAATTTCGTTCTAGTCTAGTTACCGACGAATGATACACTCTTCTCGGAACCTAAACGAAATCATCCATAATCAAAAGTATCTATGACAGGCTAAAGTAATATGATTTGAAAGCATAGTTGACTTATCTGTGTAAAGGGGTAAATCTTCCATAGATATTACTGAGACAAAGCGAAATTAGGGAAAGCAGTTATGAAGATGCACAATTTCTTGTCGAGAATATCTCGCTGATGTCGTACTTGGAGATTTTGTGTACAGAGAATAGACACTCACATCGTTGGAAGGACGCCGAGCTAGAAAGGCTACTGAAAAGATAAACACAATTAGGTGAATAAACGAAATCAATTTTCATGGCTTATAAGGTTGGTGTATTAACGTTATTTGTTTTGCCACAGTTTTTTAAAACTCACTGACACTTTATCAATAAGTTACCGTGAACACAATCCAGTGGAAATTTCTCAAAAATTTCTGATGACAACAAGCATATTTTGTCGGCACTTTTCCGACAAGATAACGATTTCTCGGAAATTACTAAATCCCCTTGTATTTCCGACATCCATTTCTGTGAATTTTCCGGCAAACTTAGGTCGTTGGTATGTTTCCAATTTCCGAGGAATTGCCGATGAATTGTTCCGACAATTTAGTAACAAACGCACGTTCTCACTATTTTCCTACAAATTTACACTACCTTAATTAGTTCCTCAATGATTCGTCGGATGTTCATGGCAAAACTTCCGACCCAAAAATTTGTCGATAATTTACGTCGCTATATGATATTTTCCTTGTAGTGTTTTGGTTCTCCTAAAAGTTTCAAAATATTTTGTTCTTACTCATTCGACATGCACTTGTTATTACGGCCCAATTTTCTTTTGGGGCAACGAATTATCTTTTCAAGTTTCAACTTTCAACCCTTATATAACAGTACTTTTTCATTGAGAAATGAAAACCGTGCTGAAGAAACATCCTCCAAGTTGCACAAATCATCAATTTCCAAGCATTAGATGAATTTGAGTAACATGATGACTAGGCAAAATCACCACCGTCTGTTTTGTGATGTGAATCCTTATTTATAGTTGTACTCATATTTTCATTTATAATAATCCGACCAGCTTATAAATAGAAATGTTGGAAATCCTTATTTGTAAAAACCTTTCCATTTATAGTAGTATAATTACCAGCTTATATAAATAGAAATTTCGCTCACACTGTGGAGACGATCAATGGAAGTCCACCGCCGCCAGGCCCGCCACCAGTAGCGTTGAGGGCGCCCTTGCAGCAACAGGTGTTCATCCATATCCGAGGAAAGGAGCTGCGTTGTGGTTTCATAAGCCATGAAGCTCTTAGCTCTCCAGAGAAATGAGATCAATGTTCATATAGACAAGCTCGAGAGGATCGGCCAAGATCTCACCAATTTCTTCGCGAGGATTGAGGAGTCGACCATCGCTTTGTCATATATTCTCGAAGAGGTACACGGAATCGATATGGTGCGTAGACGAGCTAGTGAAGATCAAGCAACGGGCAGATCAAGGCATGCTCAAGGTGGGTTAATTTCGTTTATCTCTCCCAAGTACAAATCGACCCAAGAATTTTGTTTATTTTATGTGGTTGCTAATTTCGGTGTTTGTAGGCCATTCCTATATTTTTCAAAGTGGAACCAGTAACCGTGAAACAGCTCAGGGCATTTCAGTGGGAATATCGGTGTGATAAACCAAGAGCCGATAGTTGGAGGGAAGCGTTAGCATCTGTTTCTTGCAAAATTGGACTTACCTTTGATAAGAATAGGTAAAGTCGTTAATTTCAACTATGCAATATCGGTGTAATAAACCAAGAGCCTATATATATTCATATTTTATCAGGACGGTCACATCTCTAAATGTTATCTGACCATATTTCTTTCTTCAGTAACGAGATCAAATTCGTTAGGATAACCTTTAAGGAGGTCGAGAAAATGCTACAACAACAAGGGAATTTGCGGCCATTCCACCTTTGGGAGGAGGCCAACATTCTAGCATTAAATTAAGTCAGATGGATCTATCAAGAGAGAGTGTTCTAGTGCACGAAAACGCTACTATTGCGAACCAGATTGTAGTGGTTTCCAATGCTTATATGGATATCGAATGCGAGAACAATGCCCCGAGATTGAAAAATTTTAGTTTTTTTTTCGTTTCTACTTGAATAAAACGTAGAATAGTATAATTTTTAGTTCTATTCATCTTCTTCCTCTTCCTAATAGACTGCAACACTAATATTTTGCGAGAGCCACCTTTTATACATCAGTTTTCTTCATTATTATCATTTGTCCTTGATTGGTCCTGTTCGTTCTTTAATCGCTAGCGGGTAGCAAAGTTACTCCTTCACCATAGCAAATAGAACACCGATTCAATAATTTTAATATATCTATATTGTCGCTGCGGTAATCTGAAATCAATAAACTGACCGCTAAAAAATGTGGCGACCATTAGCAATAGAAAACAAGAGGAAAATAGCACCGCTGCCGATGTTCTCTAAAACTGCAGCAACTAAAAGAGTAAAACGGGAAAACTGCCAAATAAAACCCAAACTTTTTCATTTTAGCCAAAAAATATCCGAACAAAATCGTTAGCCAAAAAATACCTTAACTTTTTATTGACTTGCCAAAAATTACTCAATTTTTGTTGACTCGCCAAAAAATACCTTAACTTTTATTGATTCGGCCAAAATAGCACACCGTTAAATAAACCGTTTAATCAACCGTTACAACTAAAACGACGTCGTTTTGAGAAATTAACAACATCAAAAAAATCATAACACCCGAGAATCGAAACCGGGTTGGTCACATGGTGCAGTTATGTTATTGCCACTAGGACAATGACATTTCTTCGGAATTGTTATTGAAATTCAACATATTTGAACGTCGTTTTTAAGAAATTAATAAAACACTGAAAACGTAGCTTCATAGGTTCGAACTAGGGTGGAGTATACTATATGTAGAGGTTTTCGCCACTGGGACATCATCATTAAATTGTCTTAAGGTAAAAAATAATTATATATAAAGGGAATTTCTTATTTTTAATTAAAATTCCAATCAAAAACCCTTAAATCTTTAAAAATAATTCTCAAATTTGTATTGACATTTAATTGTGTTATGAAAAAATATAATTACACTTAAAAGTAATTTATTATCTATTTTTATTAAAATCTCAAATCAAAAACTCCGATAAGATATTTTATCTGAAATATGTTATCTATTTTTATTAAAATCTCAAATAAAAACTCCGATAAGATATTTTATCTGAAATCTGTTATCTATTTTTATTAAAATCTCAAATAAAAACTCCAATAAAATCTCAAATCTATTTTTATCTAGTTTTCGATTTAAGATTTTAAGTGTTTTTGATTTGTCAATACAGATTTGAGAATTATTTTTAAAGATTTAAGGGTTTTTGATTTGGAATTTTAATTAAAAATAATAAGTTCCCTTTATATATATTTATTTTTCACCTTAAGACAATTTAATGATGATGTCCCAGTGGCGAAAACCTCTATCTATAGTATATTTCACCCGAGATCAAACTTAGGAAGCTAAGTTTTTAGTGTTTTATTAATTTCTTAAAAACGGCGTTCAAATATGTTGAATTTCAATTACAATTCCGAAGAAATGTCATTGTCCTAGTGGTAATAACATAACTGCAACATGTGACCAACCCGGGTTCAATTCTTGGGTGTTATGTTTTTTTTTTATTTTGTTAATTTTTCAAAACGACATCGTTTTAGTTGTAACGGTTGTTTAAACGATTTATTTAATGGTGTGCTATTTTGGTTGAATCAATAGAAGTTGAGGTATTTTTTGACGAGTCAACAAAAGTTGAGTAATTTTTGGTAAGTCAATAAAAAATTAATGTATTTTTTGGCTAACGATTTTGTTCGGTTATTTTTTGGTCAAAATGAAAAAGTTTGGATATTGTCTCAAAGTTTTCCGGTAAAACATATAATGCAATTCTTGGTCGCTTGCAGCTGTAGCTAACGACATGTAAAAGAACAGGGCCATTGTTGAATATCTAACATTTATCCTGTCGAGCTTTTATTCGGCGTTTAGTCAGCCATAGCGAATAAGGATTTTCATTAATTTTTTTCCCAAATACAGATTTACAGGACTGGCATGTCAAGAAAAATAAGGAAGAGTGGTGAGATGTCTATGTGTGTTGGCGCCACTCATCGCCACGTGGCGTTACACAAACATGTGCTCTTCTCTCTCTCATTTTCATTTTTTAATCTTAAGATCAACAACTTGACCAAAGAGAAAATCTTAAAATATCAAAACGAGAGAGGGAGCACCTGGGAACGAAGGAACCCATGTGTACCTTCTAGGCGCGTATTTCCGGATTTAGTGGAGGAATCAATCTCGACCATTAGATTATGCCATTGACGATTTTCGATTTGAAGATCGTATATACGAACAAGAACGAGATCACCACAGCGGGAAATAGAGGTTTGACAAAGAATGAATGAATTGGATAGAGAAGACAAAGTCTAGGGGTTTATGAATTCATAGAATATGTTTTTTTTTTATTAAAGATTTATAATGTCAATAAAATAACGTTAATATATATAAAAAATTCGTTTTATTATTAAATTTTAATGATAAATTCGTCTTTTAACACATTTTTTTACCTATTCTAGTAATGTTGATTTTAGATGTCTTATTCTGAGTCATTATATAGAGGAATATATATATACACGCGCTCTCGCCCTCCTTCCTTAATTATACAAATGGACGTCACAACATCGAACCAACATCAAGTGTTCGTCAATTTCCGAGGAGACGAACTGCGTAATGGTTTCGTCAGCCATCTCGTGGAAGCTCTCCAGAGACATGGGATCAACGTTTTCATAGACAAACTCGAGAGGAAAGGTGAAGATCTCACCAATCTCTTTACCAGGATCGAGGAGTCGACCATCGCTTTGGTCATATTCTCCAGGAGGTACACCGAATCGATGTGGTGCTTGGACGAGCTCGTCAAGATTAAGGAACGTGCAGATCAAGGCTTGCTCAAGGTGCGTTTCTCTAAAGTAGAGATACCATCCACGATTCTTTGTACATTTGGATTTAAAGTAGAGATCATATCAGGTCATTCCCATCTTTTTCAAAGTGGAACCAGTCACAGTGAAACAACTCCGGGGAGCATTCGGCGATAAGTTCAGGGATCGCGAGTGGGAATATCGCTGTGACAAACCCAGAATCGAGAGATGGAAGGAGGCGTTGGCATCTGTTTCTTGCAAAACTGGTCTCATATTTGACAAGAAAAGGTACTGTCTTTGAAACCTAAATCAAGAACCCTCCCCCCAACCAAGCTACAATCTCTAAATGATATCTGACCATATATTTTTTGTTTTTTTGCAGTAACGAGAGTGAATTCGTAAGAATAATCGTTAAGGAGGTCGTGAAAATGCTACAACGACAAGTGAATTTTTCGGTTATTCCCTTTTCAGGAGAATGCCAGTGTATGAACATGCTAGCATTGGGTCAGGATATATCTAGAGAGAGTGTGCTTCTGCACGAGAACTCTTACATTGCGAACCAGATTTTAGTGGTTTCGAATGCTTACATGGACATCGAATATCAGAACAACGGTCTAGGGGCTCAACTTGTTGAGCTAAGCCAGAAGTTGCACTTACTGAACTCTATCATTGAGATTCATACAAATCCTGATTTTCTGATAAACCCCTGGCAGATGTCTTACTCATCACAGCCAACATTGGCCTCTGCTGATACTTTTTACGTGTAACATTTACTCTGGTTGTGTGGGTCTTTCACAATCAAGATATCTCATGATTCACAAGCAATCCTTAATATTTCTTCTTTATTGGGTCTGCAAAAGAAAAAGACTGAGCTAAGGTAGTTTTAATTATCATGATCCAATCTCAACAACTACCTAATTTTTCATGCAATTTATTTCTTAAGTTCCTGACTAAGAGCAAACAGCCACTGCTTTTCCCTCAATTTACATTAGTTCCAATGGATCACGTAGCATAAACAACAATATTGACACTGAGTTTAACGGTTTTCCACTTTCTGACTTAATATTGAACCATAT
The DNA here is from genome assembly GCA_000411075.1 of Sisymbrium irio. Taxonomy (NCBI): domain Eukaryota; kingdom Viridiplantae; phylum Streptophyta; class Magnoliopsida; order Brassicales; family Brassicaceae; genus Sisymbrium; species Sisymbrium irio. The sequence goes on along the minus strand of KE155061.1, from coordinate 96,378 downwards.
AGTAAAAACTCACTCTAAAACGAAGAAAAGCTTAGCAACAATTTACTAGAAATTTGAGAAGTTGTTTTATACACAAAATTTGAAGCAGTTGCTAAACGAAATGTAGTTGGTCAATGAAGTCTTAAAAGTATATTTTTGAAAAAAAAAAATCTTTAGTTTGAACCAACATAAAGAAAGAATAAGAACGAAAGAGAGAGTCTTTAAGATCAGAAGAAACAAAGCTTGTTGGACAGACATTCCACTTTCGATATAGTATTTAATTACACTAAGACAAGTTCACTGGCAGAAAAAAAGAAACAAAACTGGTACTGCAAACTGCAAACAATACTCTTGGAATTGATCAGAAAAGCGCATCAATTGATTAAACTACTATGTACTAAGAATCAGACAACATTTAATCAAACCATAGCATTAGATGGGTGTAAAGCAACATATACCCCAAGTCAATAATTTGTCAATCAAAGAGCTTCCGAAAACTTATGAGAAGCAACCGAATCCAAAACCTCATTTGGCAAATCAAAACAAAGAGCAAAGAGCAAAGTTGAAGAATTTAAAACCTCATCCATCTAACAAATTCAAAACCTTATTACCAAAGAACACGAAGAGGGCAAAGAAACATCGAAGTTACAAAGAGAGCTTCTATGTAATTCAAGTGACTCCTAATAAGATAAGAAAGAGCATCCAAGTGACTATTAAACTCACTCGTTGCTCGATTGTGGTCAGACTTTCAAATATCTTTGGCTTCCCCACTCTTGGACTTCTTTCTGGGCAATATCCGGATCTCTCTGCCACAAAGATATTCTAAAGAAAGACGATGTGAAATGTAGCAGCAAAAATAAACAAACAGAAGCCTCAAACGACGAAGTTTCAGATTCATATCTGTAAAAACCGCAAAATATACAACGGAAAGCATTAATCAAAATATCCCATCGCCCAACCACAAAAGAATCAATGATAATACCAGACTTCTCCCGCACCCATTCGGAATCCAGGCTTACCTAATAAACCTCCGAGAGAGTGAGGTTCAGGAAAACTCCCTAATTAATTGTCAGATCCATATATTCAAAATAAAAACTACATTAGCAATTTTTCTAAGAAAATATTATATCACATGACAATAAATTCTTCTGATGATTCTTTAAAAATAAAAACATAACGTCTAAATCTAGTTTAATAATAAAAATGACTATTCAAGTACCCCAAAGGTTGTAAGCCTGTAAAATATAAAATATGTGTTACACGGGGTTCGGGAACCCGAAGAAGAATGTACTAGGTTCGGCTCGTCCGAACGAGTGTAAAATATAAAATACATATATAAAACATAAACCAGACTTCTTCGTCAGGAGAAAAAGAAACTGGCGCGAGGCGACTATATATAATCCACCCTGACATTACTTGTATTCTCGCTGTTTACAAAGAATCAATCTCGGCCATTAGTTCATTTGATCCAAGGGCCTTTGGCGGTTTTAGATTTTGAAGTATATATAAGCTTGCGCTCTCGCCCCTCCTTCTTTTATTATACAAATGGACGTCAACAAATCAAACCATCATCAAGTGTTCATCAGTTTTCGGGGAAAAGAGCTGCGTTGCGGTTTCGTAAGCCATCTCGTGGAAGCTCTCCAGAGACATGGGATCATTGTTTTCATAGATAGACTCGAGAGGAAAGGTGAAGATCTCACCAATCTCTTTAACAGGATCGAGGAGTCGACCATCGCTTTGGTCATATTCTACGGGAGGTACACTGAATCGATATGGTGCTTGGACGAGCTCGTGAAGATCAAGGAACGTGCAGATCAAGGCTTTCTCAAGGTGTGTTTCCCTAAAGTAGAGATCCATGCACGAATCTTTGAACATTACTTTGGATTTAAAGTAGAGATCATATCAATTACTGATTACGTAGTTTCAGGTCATTCCCATATTTTTCAAAGAGGAACCAGTCACAGTGAAACAACTCCGAGGAGCATTCGGCGATAAGTTCAGGGATCGCGAGTGGGAATATCGCTGTGACAAACCAAGAATCGAGAGATGGAAGGCGGCGTTGGCATCTGTTTCTTGCAAAGTTGGCCTGACCTTTGACAAGAAAAGGTATGTGAAATGTCGTTTAAACCTAAATTAAAAACCCCTAGAAAGCTAAAATCTCTAAATGATATCTGACAGTATTTTTTTTCTATTGCAGTGACGAGAGTGAATTCGTAAGGATAATCGTGAAGGAGGTGGTGAAAATGCTACAACGACAAATTGCGGTCATTCCCTTTTCAGGAGGAGGCCAGTGTATGAACATCCTAGCATTGGGTCAGGATCACATGGATTTATCTAGAGAGAGTGTGCTTTTGCACGAGAACTTTTGCATTGCGAACCAGATAATACTGGTTTCCAATGCTTACATGGACATCGAATATCAGAACAACGGTCTAAGGGCTCAACTCGTTGAGCTAAGCAAGAAGCTACACTCGCTAAACTCTATCATTGAGATTCAAACAAATCCTAATTTTCTGATAAACCCTTGGCGGATGACATAGTCTCACAGTCAGAATTAACCTCTGCAGATATTTTTTACCTGTAACATTTACTCTGGTTGAGTGGATCTTGCACAGTCAAGAACATTTTGTTTTCAAATCCTCCCTTGGTAAACTCGTTATTCACAAGCAATCGTTAATACGTCTTTGTTGTATCTGCAAAAGAAAAAGACAGAGCCATGAGAGTTTTATTATCATTATCCAATCTCAACAACTACCTAATATTTCATGCAATTTTTCACACTGCCACTGTTTAATTGGTTCCAAAGGATCACTTAACAGAAACAACAAAGTTTCTCCATATGAGTACAATGCTCAAGTGCTTCCGACACAGCAATCCCCCCTTCTGAGCCGACACTTGTCAAAGAACACCTGAGCTTCTTCAGCCGTGGCGAAAGCTTGACAGCCGCTGAGATTGCAACCGCCCCTTCATCTCCCGTCATGTTAATATAGAAATGAAGGACCCTCAACTTCTCCGTATAAGGAATCAACTCAGAGACCGCTTGCGCAGCTTCTCTAGAGATACCATCATTCATCAAATACAGCTCTTCCAAGGAGCTCAGAAGATGTAGACTTCAACTCACAGGGATCATCATTCATCAAATATGATACTCAGTTGAATGTTCAAAATTCAGTGCCATTCAAAGGTTTAGGGTCCTCTTGACTTCACTTGGTGGACGGCTAGCTATAATTCTACAATCTCTATACAAAATAAGTTAATTATATTGGTAAGGTCGGGAATCACAAATCCTGAGAATTTATATCAGTGCAAAGTGCAAACACACACACAAAGCGATTCAAGGGTTTGAAGAGAAACCCACCTCCGCCGACCTCCGCCGGATATGGCTACCGGAGAGCTCGTTGGAGGCTTTAAACACAGGCAGAGTTATCTGCAATCTCGAAGTCAATCAAATTGATTAGTTGAGATCCTGTTGAGTTGAATCGGGCGAAATTTCGGTGAAGGAGAATGGTATGAGAAACAGGAAAAGGAAGGGAGTGTTTTTAGTTATTTTTGTCTTTAACAATAATTAAATATAAATTTGAAAATAATTTTTTTGAAATTGTACAAATGAATAACGGTGTAATAAAATGTGTATTTTATAATTTTCCCGTAAATATTTATTAAATATAAATTTTAAAAAATCAAAATAATGAGAAAAAACACTACTGATAATATATTAACATTTTTATTGTTAAATCAATGTTCAAAATAGAGTTTTTGTTTTCATTGAATTCCAGAATTCATATTTTAGTCGTCTACACACTAATAAGACGATATTTATCCTATTAGTTTTCTCTAATTTAGTGATATTATAATAAAATCGCTAATCTAGTGTATTCCATAAGTTTTATTATTTATTATATACTAGAGAATTTCGGCGTTTCGACGGATTATTATTATTATTTTTATATATTTAAAAAAATATTTTTCTTCATTTTCTATTTTTTATATTTCATATTATTTAAAATTCTTAAAGTTTATCTTTATAATATTTTTCTTTTTAATTGTCTTTGTTTGTTCTTCGGGAAAATTGCCAAATAATACCCAAACTTTTTTATTTTGGCCAAAAAATACCTATACTAAATTGCTGGCCAAAAAATACCTAGACTTTTGTTGACTTTTCAAAAAATCAAGAAACTTGTTGTTGACTCAGCCAAATTAGCACACCGTTATCTCATCTAACAGAATCGTTAGAAAACATGAAACTATGTCGTTTTGGATTTATTGACCAGAAATAAAAATGTGCAACAAGTTAGGCTCGAACCCAGGTGAGAAAGACATGGAAATGGGTCTATAGCCACTAAGGCAATAACATCTCATCGTTATGTTCTATACAATAATTATACTTCAACTTATTCAAATTGAAAATTCCAGATCAAAACTTAAAAACCTTAACACTTCA
>KE155061.1:70498-81542 GCA_000411075.1 Sisymbrium irio | reverse complement strand
TAAAATTATTTATAATAAACATTATATAGACTAATGAATAACCTACATTTTAATAAGAAATATGATAAAAATACATAATGACATTATATGTAATGGCATCAAATGTAATTAGTCTAATAAATTAAAACTTTTTTTGTATGTAATCTCAAAATAATTCTCCTTTTGACACCTAAACAATGGCATTTTGGTTAATCACATATGATGGTAAGGTTTTTTATTCAAATGTCTTCTGAATTAATAATATAGGGGATTACTCATATACTATAAGATATTTAATTATTTTGTATATTATTTTAGTAGAGAAATTCGGCTAAACATATGAAATCAAAAATAAAATTCTCTCATTACTGAGGATTATTATCTAGATTAAGATAAATCTTAATTTATCCTTCAAATTCGAAAAATAAATTTTTATAATATATATTATGTAAAAGGGACAAATTATATGTTAAAATTTTTACATTTTGTTAAAACATAGAGAAATGGCTATGATTGGATCGAAAACGAAGGTTAAACTTAGACAAAAAGTTAGAATACATAGTATAACCAAAGATAGAACATATAGTTAATGTTAGGATAGACAAAAATGTGTTTTAACGAAGTAAGAGTGTATAGAAAAAAATTTAGAATATGTATCTATTATTATATATTCAAGAAAAAATAATAAGAGGTTATTTGATTAGTGTGTTATTTTCTTATTTTCAGCTTTTTTTGTTTTTATTTATCATTTTTACTGTCAAACACTATTGTATTTTCTTTAAAAGAATGAATATCTATTAAACATCTCTTATTTATTTGGTAAGAAAATCAAATATTATGTTATAATATTTATTTATAAAACATTGTTAATTATAAATAGTTTTTAAAATCAGTTCTTTTTTTAGTTTTGGATTTTTCAAATATATTAAAAGCGGAATTATAAAATGCATATTGTTTTTATTAAAAATAGGATATATGTGTTTTTATTTCATATGAAAAATCAAAAATTAAATAAGCTACAAAATTAAATCTAAATAAAATTTATTAGTTTATCAATAAAAATATATGAAACCCCAATGTTAAAACAAAGAAAAATAAGTAAATTTGCTCGATAATGAAAGTTTATAGCATTATATCCTCATCAATATGAAAAATATGTAAAATAAAAATTAGTTGTGAGTATTGTCTAAATATTTTTTTCTTTCTAATGATTAAAAACCAAAAAAAAAACATAAACATAAACCTAAATGATTCAATAATTTAGCAATGAATTGATTACTTAACGAATTCTTTCATACTGTAAATTATCAATTATAATTTATATCAAATTTAATAATCATATAATAATATGATTTTTACGATATAAATAATTTATTAATTAATTTATTTATTTATTTTGTACAATGTACGAGATTCTCTTCTAATTCTAATAAAAAGTAAAACATAGAACATTTAAGAAAATGAACATATTCTACCACACACTATATTTTAGAGAAATGTTGGAATATATGTATTTTAGACTAGGTAGAACTAAGAACAAAAGACAAAATACAAATAATAGGTAGAATGAATAATTTAGTAGCAAATGTATAGAATGATCTAACGAGCTTGTGCAGTCACGATCAATTTCAGATCCCTTGTCTTTCCCAGGGTATAAATGGAATCAACAACATATCCCTGAATCAGAGCCTTTATCTAGAACGGCCACACAACTCACTTTTTTTATTTTACTGGTGGTGTAATAAAATTTTTTTCCAGAATTATCAAATTTTAACAATTTTTTTATTTAATTATATTACAATTTTTCTGGAGAGAGGAAGAAGGAGTCAATACAAATGAAGAAGACAAAAAAAATTAAAAAAACATTGTAAAATATTCAGTTTTTAAATCAGATAATTTTTTAAGATTTTATTAACTGAATTTTGCAGAATATAAATTCTACACGAGATAGAACAATGATAAATAAATAAGAGTATAATCTACAGAGTGTTAGAGCGTAGAAGAATAGCTAAAATATAAAGTTTACAATTTGTTAGAACATAAAGGAATAGATAGGACAATAAGCAATAATTATTCAAACAAAATTGAACGTAGACAAAAGTTAGAATACATTCTAACCTAAAATAGAACTTTGAACAAATGTTAAAATATATTAACGTATATTATAGCAAAGTTCATAACATAGATAAAATGTGGAATATGTATTCTATGTTCATTTATTTTTTTTTGTTTAAGAAGGTTTAAAAACAAAATTAACTTTATTTTATATCTTCAGAAATTTAATTGATTCTAACGAATACAAAGTCCGGTACAACGAGCCAGCCACAAGATGATGTGTATCCCATGTGCATTATAACAAAACAACATTATCTTTTTGTACTTTTTACGTATTTAACAACTGATATTTGTATCACACTTTTATTATAATGGTTGTATCTTTTAAGGAAGACTCTATTGACTGTTGACGACTCTTTCAAAGTTGACGGCTAAGCTTCAGATCTTTAAAATGTTTAGCCTCTCCACTGGAAACCCTAATCCTCTTCTTTAGTTCTTTATCTCGTTTTGTGAGACACGCTCGGTCAGTAACTCTTCAATGGACCACAAAGTCCCGCCTCCGCAATATCAAGTTTTCATTAATTTTCGCGGAGAGGAGCTGCGCAACAAATTCATCAGCCATCTTGTCGATGCCCTCAAAAGGAATGAGATAAATATCTTCATAGACAAGAAGGAACAAAAAGGTGAAGATATAAGCAATCTTTTCAAGAGAATCGAGGAGTCCAAGATCGTGCTAGCTGTGTTCTCGGAAAGGTATACGGAATCAAGATGGTGCTTGGATGAGCTTGTGAAGATAAAAGAATGTGCAGATCAAGGCAAGCTCAGGGTATGGCACTGGTCTTTGACCAAATACTATATATAAACTGAAGCTAGACCAATGTTATTACTTGTTAGTGTAGAATGTTAGATATACATATATTTTGAGAAAATGATATATTGATCGTGGGAAGGCGTATATATATTCTTTATTACAAGGTGATTCCCATCTTCTACAATGTGCCTACCTACGATGTGAAAGTCCTGGAGGGAGAATTTGGCGTCTATTTCAGGCGTCTAGAGCGGGAGTTTCGGTCTGAGCAATCAAAAATCAATGGATGGAAAGAGGCCTTGGCGTGTGTCTCCGGTAAGATTGGGTTGACGTTCGATGATAAAAGGTACTAATATTATTATTCTTGACCATAACACTTTTAAAATCTTCATTTACATCTAATGAAATGAGATATGAAAGAAACTAATATAAAGAAATGTTTATGTTTTAGGGTTGTAGAATTAATCTTCCAACTAGGTCCCTTCAATATTAATTATCGAAAAGGATTGGGGTATTTCTTACAGGGATAGGCTGATACGGTGATACCTGTTACGTTTCTTCAAGTTTGTGTACTTGCATTGGTCAAAACTACCATGTCAAGATTTATAATTACCCCATATTAAAATCAAGTTGTCATAACTAGATTAGTTTACTTCTCTTATATTGATTTAGGTTTCGTACGCTTCTGAATGTGAAATTCCTAAACTAATATATATATAATTAGTTCATTGGATTTGTTAGTAAATGAAATATTAGATTAGATCTATTATTTAGCATCAAAAATCCTGCAAATATAACACTTCATTTTTAGTTAGTTTGGTGGGATCTAACTGAAGAGTCTCGCTTATTTTGGTAGCATGTCAGAGACCGATTTTATCGGAAATATCATCGCGGACGTCTTGACATTGCTGCAAGCCATTCCCTCGGTGCAGTCAACAAACTCTCCAGTCAACAAAGTTCCGGAAAGAGGAGAACCTTCTAAAACAACAAAGAAATCTCAAAAGACTCAAAAGGGAAACATATTGAGTCCACCTAAACGCCAGATCGTACCTCCTCCTCAAGACATTGCTTCGGGACAGGGTCGCACCCGTGTCATGATTAAAGTTTCGCAAGCATCTTCTCCCGCCAGTGAATCGAGACTTGGTGTGCCGCCAGTAAAAGGCCCCTATAAAACGGCTGTTCAACCTAGCCACGGCTCAGCTTACACCGGTGTATATGACGGCTTTCCAATAAGTTATAGCGACCATATTGCTAGGATAAGAGGGGAAGGAGAATCTTCTTCTATGCCCAACAATTCTAAGAAAAAAACACAAGCCTTCAAAGAGAAATCACGAGTTTAGTGGGACGAATGGGTGGCCATCGTCAGCTAAAGATATATAATCGAGTTTTGAGCTTAAAAGAACCTTTAAAATAGTCTCATATCTTCTTAATTAGAGTTTATGGTTTATTGTGCTATATGCATAAGACATTTCCGTTATTGATATTTCATCATCTGAGTGATATTATATCTTTGCTGCCATATATAGACCCCGTGTGCATATGAACCCAGTAAGCAGTTATGGCCACCAACTAATGCAAATGCTACCCAAGCAATGTTCTAATATATCCTTGCATATCACAGTCAGATGCATATGTCCAGAGAAACCACTATCAAGATCTAATCTTCAATGTCCACACTTGAGTTACGTCTTTTGTGACTCAGAATGAAATCTATAATACATATATATGCTTTACATAACTGATGCTCTTTCCGGTATTTTTCAATCATCCTCAAGTATGAACCACTTATCTGTTTTAAAATATTAACCAACTCTTTTGATCAATTTCAGGGAATAAGTCTAAACAAAACTTAGCCACAAATAAAATTAACATGTCTTCTTGTTATCAAATGTAGAAAACAAATATAATAACAAAGGATTGCAATGATCAACAAAGTTTGAAAAGTCAGATGGAAAAAATATCAAATTCTAACTAAATTATGATATTACAAATTTTAGATATAGTATAAAAATATTAATTATATATTGTTCATTTTATATGTTTATTTTTATTAAAAAATTAATTAAAAGATCAAATTTATTAAAAATTTTTAATTAGACTAACTTAATCATTTCACCAATAAAGAAGTATAATTTTAAAAAATGATATAATTTCAAAATATAATCTCATTTTAAGATATTTTTCCAAATTTCCTCAATTTAAAATGAGAAATTAGGTCCGGTAACCATATGTTAAACTGAAATTAAGTAAATAGTCATTAAAAAAATTCTTATGATATTTTTATAATAAATGCTATATTACCCTTCCGTGAATTTTACATGCACATGAAATCATTTCTATTGCAATTTAGTAATTCCAATTTTTATCCATACTACTATATGCTTACCACCATGCAATGATCATGATTTTTTTGTTGGTGTGACGATGCTGAAACAGAACTTTCGGTTAATGACATGGACAACAACCTTTTCCATCTAATTCCACAATTTTCTCCATATCATCAGCTCTTTTTTTACACATAAAGTTACTATAATTTTGTTCCACTGAATCAACGACTAAATTAATTTTCCTGGTTGTGTTTAGTAATACTACTTATAATAGATGGAATATATATCATATATGTTCTATGATACTATAATTTTTCATGTATTTGTTTTATTTTTCTATTGTTTAATATGTTTTCCTAAGTTCCATATATTACAAATATAATTACTATATATATAATGAAAAATTGTCAAGTGAGACTTCAAGTTTAACAAATCGAATATTTCATATATTTAAATCAACATTCTATTTATGTTTTCACATCATACATTTTTCTTTTAATTTATTTGTCACCACCCATATCATTACTCAATTCTCACACCTTTAATTGGTCTTCCGACGTTTAAAAATATTTTTTTCCTTTTGGCTATAAACTAAATTTCATGTTATATTAGATTGAAATAGAAATACTATATTATGATTATTAAATAAAAATTATATATACCATCATCGTATGACATCATCATTTTTTTCAACCCTCGGACAAAACGAATGAAGAGTATTAATGACTTTTCATTTTTTTTTTGTCGTCAACTGATTTCATTCATTACATGAAAAGTACATCAAACAGCATTTCAAACTAAATATTACAACCATTGTATTACATAAGGTTTATTATTCCGCCTTGCTTCCTTTGCTAAGCTATCAGCATGTGCATTGGTTTCCCTTCCTACATATTTGAAGAGAAATTTTTGGAAAGGGTTAACAAGCCTTTCAATATCACCAAAGCAAACTAAGATATCAGCTTTCAGATTCCAAGTTCGATTAAATTACCTGCTTTTATGAACTTTTTTAGGTTATCAATTAGGAACTTACAGTCACTGTAGAATATGATGTTCAAGTATCCCCATCTTGAGACCTGAAGAACTGCTTCTCTTAGCGCGATAGCTTCTGCCTCCAGAGATGTTGTTGTTGGATTTATGGCAGCCGATCCCTTGATTATAATTTCCCCTTTGTCATTGTGGAGGATCCATGCTATACCTGCTTGTTCAGTGCTCGAGACCCAAGAAGCGTCTACAAAACATGCAGAATTACTTTGAATATGAGGATTACTGCATTGCTCATTACAATGAGGGGAGAAGCAATCCGTATCAAGATGTTGAGCCTGTTCCCATAGTTGCGTGTCGGATATAGCTTTATGAATGATTTCAGGTATTTTCCACTGTTTATTTTTAAACAATAGATCATTCCGTATGCTCCAGATTTTCCAACCAAGAAGAACAATGTACGTTGTTTTCTTACTGGTTATTGAATCTTGGTTGAAAATATATTCAATGTTATCCTGGAGCGAGTTAGAGAAGGAATGATTACCTGTTTGGTACAAAGCTTGTGATAGGCTCCAGATCTCCCTTGACACTCTGCATTCAAAAAGGAGATGGTTTATCGTTTCATAAGCTTCTCCACATAATATACATGTTGGGTCAATGCAGATGTTTCTTCTTCTTAAGGATTCTGCTACAGGTAGACCTTTATGCATCACTCTCCACCAGAAATGTTTAATTTTTGGTGGCACTGACAGTTTCCAAATCATGCTAAACACTTTACTGTTATTCACCTAGTTGGCAGGTTTATTTTGCATTAGGGATTTATAGCCGGATCTGACCATACTTTCTCCATTAGCCGTGTGAGTCCAGACTGGTATATCCTGTCTATGAGTTAAGCCCAAGCGAATATTCTTGATGATAGGGATGTCTTCCTGATGGATCCATTTTCGAAGCTTTGTTTCATTCCATTCTTTTCGATCTGCTGTAACAGATGTTCAACCTTAATATTTGGACATTTTGTGTTCAGACGAGCTGGTCTTGGCGGGTTTGTTGGTAACCAGGGATCAGTAGCTGCCGATATTGCTCGACCATCTCCAATTATCCAATGAGTCCCTTGCTTTATTAGTGGAAGGGTTTGCTTGATACTTTGCCAAGCCTGACTGGTTCTAGATCCTGAAATTGCCTCGAAAATGTTAGAATTTGGGAAGTATTTTTCCTTGTAGATTCTAACTAACAGAGAGGAGGGATTACGAATAATACGCCAACTTTGTTTTGCTAAAAGGGCTAGGTTGAATAGACGTAAATCCCTTATTCCCAAACCTCCATTACTCTTTGTGTTTGTAATTTTCTCTCATGCAATCCAGTTTATCTTATGCGTATCTTGAGCTGAGTTCCACCAAAATCTTCATACTGCTGTTTCCATTTGATTGATGAGCTTCTTTGGAAGGAGAAAACATGACATAGTGTAAGTGGGAAGTGCAGTGGCTACAACTTTTATAAGCGTTTCTTTTCCTGCAGGAGATAGTAATTGTGAGTACCAGTTCTCCATTTTTCTTGTAGTCCGCTGAATTAGATAGGAGAAAGTGTTGCGTTTTCTTCTTTCAAAAGTTTCCGGCAGTCCCAAATATTTACCAAAAGAAGATACTTTTTTAATTCCCATGAGACTACTTATAGCACTTTTATCTTTAGAGGGAAATTTCTTACTGAATTTAAGCGCAGATTTTTGGAGGTTCACCAGTTGCCCTGAGATTTCTCCATACTGCTGAAGAATTTCCATAATCGTTTTACATTCCTGCTCCTCTGCTTTACAGAATAGTAGAGAGTCATCAGCAAAAAAACATATGAGAAATGGGTGGACTAGATTTACTAGCTCGGAAACCATGGATTTCACCCTTTTTTACTTTGTCATTTAACAATATTGAGAGTCCTTCTGTGCATAGTAAGTAGAGATAGGGTGATATTGGGTCACCTTGGCAAATTCCTCTGCTTGGTTTGATAATCTTTGATGGCTCTCCATTGATCAGCACCGAATAGGTAACTGTAGTAATGCATTTCATAATCCATTCTCTCCATTTTCCTGTGAAACCGAGGATTTTCATGATAAAGTCTATGTAATTCCACTCAATTTTATCAAAATCTTTGGTAATATCCAGTTTCATGGCTACATGTGAATGTATCCTCTTTCTAGCACTGAGAGAGTGCATCAACTCATGTGTAATAAGTATATTATCAGTAATCAAACGGCCTGGGATAAATGCAATTTGATTTTCAGATATGATCATATGTAGCATAGGCTTCAATCTTTCAGCCAAAATCTTGGATATTAATTTATATGCTACATTGCAAAGACTTATTAGGCGATAATCCTTAACTTCCTGAGGTGTTTCTATTTTGGGTATCAGGCAAATGTGAGTGTGGTTGACCTCCGGATCTAAATAGGTTGATTCAAAAAAAGATTTTACATATTGAATCACACCTGTTTTTATGATATTCCAATGATGTCTGAAGAAACCTGCTGTTAGGCCGTCCGGTCCAAGAGATTTGTGAACATCAATTTGTTGGAGAGCTGCATGGATTTCCTCTTCCATCACAGGTTTATTAAGTTGTTCATTCTTCTCTTCAGTTACTCTTGGAGTAATTCTTTGGAGAGTACAAAATGCTTCTTTACTTCTTTCAGTTCTTCTGTAAAAGGAGGAGTATAGTTTGTGAAAATATCCATTTATAATTCCTTGAATATCTCTATTTTTTGTCCAAATTTTGCCTGCCTCATCAGCTATAGAAGTAATGCGATTAAAACTTCTTCTTTGCTTAGTTTTTGCGTGAAAATATCTTGTATTACGGTCTCCTGACTTTAACCATTGTATTCTGCTCTTTATCTGCCAGTATTCTTCTTCCATCCTATATTCATATAGAAGATGAGATTTAAGATCATGAATATAGGAGAAATTAATTAGATATTGTTCATACGCGTTTTGAAGGAGTTCTTTTAGCTCATAAATACGCTTGCTTGAGTTGTGAGTGTTGCTGGATTTCCATGTTGCAAGACAACGTCTACACTTCTTCAGGATGGATGATATATTTTCTGGTTGAATCATTTGGCATTCAGTTGTCCAAGTCTTGGAGAGCTCCTGAGAAACTCTTTGATCATGGCCCCATCTTATATCATATCGAAATAGCTTTTTTCCTTTCCATTCAGTTTCTCCTATGAAGAGAATAAGTGGACGATGGTCCGAGCCTTGCCAATGAAGAAGCTTGACATACGCCATTGGGAAAGAGTCTAGCCATTCAGCATTTGCAAGAGCTCTATCAATTTTGGATTTGACAGTATGGGAGTATCTAGTGCCAGTCCAAGTGTAGAAACCTCCATAAGTGCGCATCTCATGAAGGCCCAATAGGTTGATGAGAGCTCTAAAAACAGAGAAGGAAGACTCAACTCTTCGCCGACCTCCAAGCTTCTCCTCGTTTCTTTAATTTTCATTTAAGTCTCCAAATATTAATTGTGGCTTGCCTGAGTAGATTCCCGTAGCAGTCATTGCAATCATTCTTCTCCATTGAGCATTTCGCCTGCTGGTATCCGGGTTGCCGTAGCAGTAAGATAAACAGAACATCTTCGGTCCTTCTATAATATATACATCCGTATGATACAGAGTGGGGTTGTTTACAACCTGTAATTGCACACCTTTATCCCAAAATATAGCCAACCCGTCGCTTAGCCCATCTGGAGATATAACAAAATGATGGGCATAGTTGAGTTGGATACTGATACTAAGAACATAGTCATCACCGTTTTTAGTTTCTACGAGAAACATCATATCAGGAGTATAAAATTTCCTGATATCAGTTAGTTGCTGGACTGTCAGAGGGTTCCTCATCCCCTGGCAGTTCCAGTGCATTATTCTCATGGGGCTTCTGGTGGCTTCGGGGTTACCACCTCCCCAGTATTTTTTTAGTTATCAAGTTTCTGACGAGTTGTCGAGCCTTCATCATCTGAGTGTTTGTCTTCAGCTTTACGTTTTATCCCTTTTTCTGTAGCCTTTTCCATCACCTTAGAGCTGTTTCCTTCTTCGATAATAGCCTCAGCCCTTTCTTTCATGTAATCCATCTCACAAGGTTGGAAAATGTTGATGTAGTCTCCAACTGAACCCGTAATCATGTACTTTCCTAAAATTTCCATGTTGATGTTTGAGTCAACATTCTCTCCCATTGCTTCATCATTCTGGGCTATTGGAGATTCAGGTTGAGGATCTTGTGGAGGTACGTTTTGTTGTTCTTGCACATCTTCCTGAGTGTGTGCTTGTTCTAGGGCTTGAGGGTAGTAGTCGCATAAATTGGCTTCATGTGTGAGACTTCCTTATCTGCTCAAAATAGTCCCTAGAGCTACTCTCTCAATTAAGAGATCGATGTAATACTTAGAGATCGAATTCCACAGAGATTCAAGAATCGCACAATAAACTATTAGGCTCTCGAATTAAGCTAAACAAGAATGATTGTTATTAAAAGACAGAAAAGCAATTAAATCGGTTTGTAAGATCAGATGGAGAAAACGTCAGGCTCAGGGTAATCTCAGGAAATCATGAATGCAGGCTAATCAGTTAATCAGGATTCTGTTAGGTTCTAGAACTCAAAACACAATGATAAAGTGAACCAGTTGTCGCTGCAAAAACTATCTATGTCTAACAACCTAGAACACCAAATTTCTTTGCGAGTTCTAAAGTCTAAACATGCAATAATTCCAGGTTCGATCTGTTCACAAAATCCCTAAATCAAATTCCTTTGCAGATAGGTATTTTGCTCACCTAGGGTTCTTTCTAGCTAATTATCCAACTTTCGTTGCGAGAATCAACCTAAGATCAATAATCTAACTCGTCAGTTCAGATCAAGCATTAACCACAAC
>KE155061.1:21105-65760 GCA_000411075.1 Sisymbrium irio | reverse complement strand
TTTTTCTTGCACTGAAGGTGTTTGTGAAAATGTCTAGGCAAAATCCCTTTAGAACTTTTATTGTTTAACCAATGGGAGTTGATGTTAGACTTCATTAGTAGCGTTTTAGATTTGTATTTATTGCTAGATAATCTTGTATTTGCCAATGATGATTGATGCTTATACTTGATTAGCTAAGGATCATTTGCATGGAAGTGTGATGATTAGCTTTGTGTCTTTGCATTTTAGGACTGTTTTTAAGTGTAGTTAGCATCCCCCAATCATTGATTAGTCACCCTTGATCAATTGCTTAGTCTCAAAGGTCTAATTCTATTTTAATTGTTATCAATCCCCTGTTTTTAGTTTTGCTCTGTTCTGAATCTTTTTGTCTACCAATTTGTGAACTTGTTCTTGTTTAGGATTGCTAGTTTCATGTACATTCTGATTGCACTTGAATTGAATTCTTTGCTGCATCTTGACTGAGTTCAATCCTTCCATTAGCTTGGTTTGATACCTCAATTGCTACAATGGCATGAGTAGTTGAGTGATTGATTGCTTGAGTGAAGAAAATTCTCTTATCAACAAGCCACGCTAATCTAGTAATTACCTGGAAACACCTCTCACAATACCAAACTTGTAGCCAGCAAGAACTGATTCCTTATAGCCAACGTCATAGCCTTCTTGCGCAGCAGCTTCTTGCCCAGCAGAAATCCCATCACGGTATCCAACCTATGATAGTAGCAGGAAAGTCAATCATATATAAAAGTTTATCGAAACTGAAAAAGCATTTTCATACTGAATAAGAAGAAGAAGGAAAAAAATCATTTTAGAAAGAATACCTTGTGGAGATTCTTAAGTATAATATTGGTGTCCTTGTCCATTTTGTAAGCTTCACTTGGTTCATCATCTGAACTTCCAAAGAAAGATCCATCTAAATCCTCAGGATCATCAATACCTTAATCAGAACGAAGATTAACAATGCGTTTGAGTTAATTCTACTATAATCCTAAACAACCCTGCAAATACAAGATAAGTATTATCCACTGGAATAGTGTGATGGCTAAGTAACAACTATATGAAACCTCCTCTCAGAGACAACATAGGGGACATAAAATCTCACACAATTAATAGAAAGCAGAACACAGAAAGTATTGCTCTTAAATCTGACACTTAAACGAACTGTGCAACAAATCAGGTGCGGTAATCTACTTAGTTCACAAAAGAATCCAAAAAGAGGATACCACTAATAACACAGCAAGACAACAAAGAATTTCATCAAAACAGGTCACAAGCAGATGGCATTCAGAAACATGACACACTTTATTGTATGCCATAAAAGTGAAAACTCTACAAACAATTCATTAGTCAATAGCACTCCAACCTGTTACAAACTGAACATAAAAGGCTTGGCCGTCAACTTAGTACCATCGCCTATGTGACACTTGAGAACATGTAATTGATATATGAAATTAAAGCTGACCAATTACAGCACGCACAATGGTCTCACCAGGATCCCCTTTATTAATTATATGTTCATTTGAGCATATCTAACACAACAGTACTGTATATCCTCGCTAGCCATCTCAAGATAAACCATATGATCATAGGCAGGTCTATCTACCTTCTTAGGCATCTTAAAACAACTCTCTAAATGTCGCTTCATGTGATTTTTTCTATGGGTTTTACTGTTAACCCACTAACAATGAACTACAATGAATACACTTAGCTCTTTCTTTTCCAACTAACTCAAAATCTTTCCAAACAAGTGAATTTTTTTATTCGCTTACTCTGAGGTTTAGCTGCCTGAGTTGCTGCTTGAGTCACCTGAGTTGCTTGAGTCTCTCGAACTTGTATTTTCATGTCCATGTTCTCACTCTGAGCATGTAGAAGTGGTATAGTTTGTTGAGTTTCAAAATCCGTCTCTACAAAAATAGAGACAACTTAAAGTTTATAAACAGATATGAGTTTATGATCCGATGCTGAGGATAAACCAAAACCCAGAAAGGATAACTATATGAACTCATCACTCTAGCTACTCTAAATATGATGCTCATCATTAACCTACGCAAGAAACGACTAAGAATATTCCAGAAACAGTGATCAACCACCACCATAAGATAGTTTCTTAAAATCAATACTTAAGTATGATAAAGAACAACTTGAAATCAAGCACTAAGCAAGATAAAAATAGAAAAAAAAGGATCGAGAAAAGAGAAACCCATGCCGGAGCTGCAGAAGACCGCCGAAGAGACTAGTAGGGGTTAGAGTTAGACGAATGGGTTTGTCCGTTTTACTTTTATACTAGAAATGAGTTTTAAACCGATTGAGAAATTTGGTAAAACCCATTTATGTTCGTTTATATAGGGCCTGTAACAATATTCGTAGGCCCAACCCAATTAAATTGTTTGGCTAAGTACAATATTCCAAAAAATGTCATTTAAATCCTCAGCTTTCAAAAAATGTTTAAATCCTTAATTTTAAAAATGTCATTTAAATTCCAAAGTTTTTTTTTACTTTCAAATTAAAAGTTGAATAAAAGTTGAATAAGATAGAACCCCTTTTTAGTTTTTATTATATGAAATTGTCTTTTCTGAAATATTAAATTTCTTATTTAACCAAAATAATATGTATGCAAAAAATAAAATAACAAACTTTAACGAAATTTTAACTTTAGAAAATATGTAAATCAAGAAGAATTTTATTCAATAAATTTCGCTAAACTATACCACAAAATCATGACTAATGTTGGTATCAATGTAAAAATACTTGGCTGCAAATTAATGATTGTATGTTGTCAATAAATTAGTATGTGCTTGTAGATTGCAGAAAAACCAAAGTGGTTTAATATCATTTGATGCGAGAGATCGATGACGTTGATAATAAAAATGTAATGTCTTAACCGTTTTTATCATTAGGTCTCGTGTTCTCTCTTAAGGTTTATGGAATTAATCTCTGTTTGACAGTCAGAATATTATTTTAAAAAGTTTCATTATATTTGATATATTAATCATACAATCATCACATATGATTTTTTCCGTCTTTTGTCATTTACTTACACATTATCGAAAATCACAGAATATTTATCCTTCCAATACTCCAGTTCAAACATATTTCATTTTGGAGCTTTTTCTAAATAAGTAAACTAATTTATTTTCCTGAAAAAATTTCTATACATAACTCTTTCATGCGACATATAGTTTATAACATAAAGTTTTAGAGAAATTGCATCAGATGTACATCCACAAAATTGAAATTAAGAAAGTATCTCAAGGCCAATTTTTATATTGTTTATTAAATAATATTCCCGAATTACCCTTATTTCATAACATACTCATAGATAATATTTTTATTTTCGGGTAACATGTTTGTTAGCACTTATCCATATAAATATATATTTATACTAATTTAGTGTTTAAAGTTTAGCATTAGAGTTTGAATTTGAGTTTAGAGTTTGAATTTAAAGTTTGGGTTTAAGGTTTAGTTTTAAAGTTTAGTGTTTCAGTTAGTTTAGGGTTTAGTTTTAGGTTTGGATCGAGAGTTTAGGGTTAGAGTTTGGGTTGAGGCTTTAGGGTTTAAAGTTTTAGTTTTAAGTTTGGGGTTTGGGTTTAGATTTAGGTTTGGGGTTTGGGTTTAGGGTTAGGGTTTGGGTTGAGGGTTTAGGGTTTGGGTTGAGGGTTTAGGGTTTGGGTTGATGGTTTAGAATTTAGGGTTTAGTTTTAGGTTTGGGGTTTAGTTTAGGGTTTAAAGTAAGGGTTTGGGTTGAAGGTTTAGGGTTTACTTTCAGGTTTGGGGTTTGGGTTTAGGATTTAGTTTTAGGTTTGGGATTTGGCTTTAGGGTTTATTTAACTATTTAAATAATTATTTTTGAGTAAAATCATGTTTATAGTTAACTAGTTAACAATGAACTTAACCTGTTACGTGTAAAGATATCTATAAACTTTAACAACCGTATGTATAGTTATCTTATAACCCATATTGTTAACATCTAATATTTTTGTTAACCAACGCGATGATTTGAATAGAAAAGATTTTTAGTCCCAGATGATAAGGATAGTATTGTAATCTCCAACCTATTAGTGTTACTGTTAAAAGGATATTACAATTTATAAGGTACATTCTTAATATTTCTCCAGTTTGTGCATATACAACTAATTATCTCAAAGTTTTATGTCCCAACTAAACCACATTTATCATATTCTATAGGGTTAATTAGCTTTATATCATAGGAAACTTAGAAAATTAAGTTTCTGACATCTTGAATTTTTTAATTAGATTTGTAGGAAAGAGAGAAAAAAACTTATGCCAAAATAATCCTCAGATTTTGTAAAAATTACAAAATTGCCATTATTGAAAAATATTAATCTTATTATTAATTAGTCGAATTCGTTGTATGTTAACTCCAATATCGAATAACATTAACGTGTTAGCGCTATATATAACATTTAATAAAGTTTGCATATGATATTACTAACATGTTATAACTATCATATTAGTATATTAATAACATTGTTAGCACATAAAAATTGGTAAATCTGCTATTAATATTTAATATTGTTAGCGCGTAAATTTTATGGATGATATGCTAACTTTAATATCAGATAATATTTACATATTGTTGTTATAAATATCATGTTAGCATGTTAATATCGTTAGCATATGAATATTATTAACATTTAAAATTCATATATTACATGCTAACTCTAATACCAGATAATATCTATCAATTGTTAGCATATAATTTTTACTATTTAACTCTAATATTCAATAACATTTACCAATTGTTAACACGTAATTCTTACATATATATGTTAATTCTAATAAATGATAACATTTATCAATTTTTAACAATTTTTCTTCTACCTTCTTTCTTCACTGTCTTTTTTCATCTCTCTCTCTCTCTCTTTCTCTCTCTCTCTCTCCCTCTCTCTCTCTCATAGGGTTTTTTTATCCAATAAAACCGAACTGAAACAGTTTATACTAAACTGAAATTGAGAATATAATGTAGTTTTAGTAATATTGTATAAACTTAATGTTATATTTTTTTTTAATAACTACAACATATGAATATATTTCAGTTATAAATGAAGAAAACCAAAAAGACCGAAAAATTTATTTAAAAAAATATAGAAATATATTTAATATAGTTATATTTAAACTATATAATATAAGCATATATATATATTGATTTAATCTTGTTACTATTTTGTTTAAAGTTAATAATTACTTTAAGGTATAGTTTCATATATTTTAATTAAAATATATATTTTTTTCTCTCACAATTTATTTTACTTATATTAAATCTTATTTATTTAAGAACTAAAATATTATAATATTTTCTTTATGTTTTAGTAGATTATATAATTTTAACTCATAATTTTTATAAATATATATGTTATTAATATGGTACTAAACTTGTAGAAACAAAGATCAAACAGAAATCGAACTGAAACTATGAGTTGAACAATGATTATTACTCTTTCGTATTTTCTATTCTATCACGTTCAACAAAACTTTAGCTTATTACCAAAGAGAAAAGAAAAAAAAAACATTATTATATTTCCTTAATGTGTAAAAAGGAAAGAGTGGATCTCTCTCTTAAGCTTTTGGGGTCTTTTATATCAGACTCTTGATTTTTCACCCTATCCCCTTCTCTTCCTCCTCCTCCCTCCTCCTCCGTTTCTCGCGACTTCGAGGGTTAGGGTTTGTTCAATTCACCCGTTTGTTCTCCTTCCGCAATTCTCGACTCGAATAAGTTATTTCATCGCTTGTAAGGTAAGCTCTCTATCATCTCTTCCTCCTCACTTCCTTAAATTAATTGGGATTTTGGTTGATTTTTCTTCCTTCTCTCGATTTGGGTTTTTCTTTACCTTCCCCACCGTCAATAAATTTTCAGTCTTTATCGATTGATTACTCTACAAACTCTTTGGATCTGATTTGTCACTGCTCAATTGATAATTCTCTCGGTTCGATTTCGTATTTGGAGCAAAAAGTTCTAATTTTTCATCGAATGTGACGGTGAGATTTGCGTAATCAAGCAATTCGATTTGTTGTGTTGGGTTTAGTTGTGAAGTGTAGAGGTTCGTTTAAGTTCGTTTCCTATGCAATTCGCAAAGGCTTCATCTTTCTTAGCTTTAAGATGTCTTAGACCGAGTTCTGTCTCTTCCGTGTATCTGTTTGAAAATATGCTACCTTTGTCATTGACCTCTCTCTCTCTGTTAATGTTAGTAAAAGCTAAAGTCTTTAGTGCAATTGTGAAGTACTAAGTTTGCTGCAGGGTTTATCTACTTTTGTCCTTATGATCTCTCTTTTAATTGCGTCCTTTGTAGCTTTATGCTAATAACGGTTTGATAAAGTTATGTTCTTTATGGTTCGGGTTTTGTTAGGTTGGGTTGTTTTTGATTTTGGAAGATACACCATTATGGCTGGAGTACTAGCTGGGGAATGTTCGTACAGTGAGAGTGGAATTTCATCTCACTCGAGGAATTCTCAAGAAAAGCAAGAGGAGGTTTCCCGCTGGTACTTTGGTAGAAAAGAAATAGAGGAAAATTCGCCGTCAAGGTTGGATGGTATTGACTTGAAGAAGGAAACTTACCTCCGTAAATCCTATTGTACATTTCTCCAGGACTTGGGCATGAGATTGAAAGTGTTAGTTCTTTTCTTTCTTCATCTCATCTTTGATTTCCATCTGTTTGTGTACCCTGAGATTGGTCCGTTTTTCATTGAACTGCTTCAAGCTGGGTTGGAATTTCTTGGCATGATAATTGTTCCAGTTAGTCCCATCAACATTGTGTACAGAAGTCAGAATATAGTTGCCCCGCTACATATAGGTTTAATATACGTAGTTGGAAATTTGAAGTTTGATGTGATGTGATGTGATGTTGATGGTATTAGGCATACGTATGTAGTATCATTAGTCCTAGCACCTTCCAACAGAAATTCATAAAACTAGTCTTTTATTTTATCTCAACGTTTCTTTTTGATTGACATGAATACAAGGAAGAGAATACGTTTCTCTGATTGTCATGAATACAACGTTTATTAATGTATTAGTGGTGAATACATTACTGTTGCGTTGTCTGAATTTTACTTCTTGTAGTCATGATTTCTGCACTGTTCAAAGCTCTCAATTTTTTTTTTTTTGCCGCTCATTGAAAATGGCTGATATAGTTTTCCAATCAGTCCCCAGGTTACAATAGCTACAGCGATTATCTTCTGTCATCGATTCTTCTTTCGCCAGTCACATGCAAAGAATGACAGAAGGGTGAGTTTATTGTTTTGCACCTGAACAAGTTGAATACTTAAAAAACATATGGACTTTAGTCTGTATTATTCAAATCACTATGCTTTAGTGTAGCTAGTGTGGAATTCGAGGTATTTCAGTTTCTTGGATCCTTGCCTCCTTGGTAGTCGTTTATATATTTGTTCCATCCCCTTGCCATTTTCTTGGTAGATCTAGAGAGTACACTACTCTATGAACAGATAGTTTGGCTGTGACTTTGATATAGATTTGGACTAATGCTTATTCCATGCAAGGATTATGAATTGTGATTGTCGGTGCTGATTTATTCTTCTAGAGCATGAAAAAAAAATACTTAGATACTGAGCCATTGCTTTATGTTGGTTTCACAGACAATTGCAACCGTATGTATGTTCCTTGCTGGAAAGGTTGAGGAAACTCCGCGTCCCTTGAAAGACGTTATATATGTATCCTATGAGATAATAAACAAGAAGGATCCTGGTGCTGCACAGAAAATCAAGCAAAAGGTATTCATCATACTAGGGAACCTTCTCAGATATCATGCCTACGTTTAGCTAGTTAAAAGTATCTGGTTTCCCCATTGCTTCTTCGTTTTGTAGATTCGTGGTCCTTAGCTACTGATTTATGTTCTGTGGGTCAGCATATGAATGTGTATTGACGTATATCACTTTTGCAGGAAGTATATGAGCAACAAAAAGAGCTTATATTAAACGGAGAAAAAATTGTACTTTCGACATTAGGCTTTGACCTCAATGTTCATCATCCTTATAAACCCCTTGTAGAAGCAATAAAGAAATTTAAGGTTGCCCAGAATGCTCTTGCCCAAGTTGCGTGGAATTTTGTTAACGATGGGTACGTTTAACTAAGTCCTTCCTTCTAAAGCTTCCATTAATTCTACGTACCTTGTATTTTCGTCTTCATACCCATGAGAAGTGGCTTGCAGTTTACGGACATCACTCTGCCTGCAATTTAAGCCTCATCACATTGCGGCTGGTGCAATTTTTCTGGCGGCCAAGTTCCTTAAAGTGAAGTTACCATCAGATGGAGAGAAGGTTTGGTGGCAAGAATTTGATGTTACACCCCGACAACTGGAGGGTATGTTCATGATGAAATTGATATGACTACTCTTGTTTCCTTCTTTGACTTGCATTCCCTTTTTGGAATGATTTCAAGAGTGATCTCCTTTTGTGTATTGTAGATGTTAGCAACCAAATGCTTGAGCTTTATGAGCAAAACCGTGTCCCTCCATCTCAAGGAAGCGAAGTTGAAAGTAGCGTAGCTGGAGGGTCAGCTCATCGGCCAGGCTCCAGAAATGCAGCGTCAACCGATGAGCATGTTGGTTCTAGGCAAACATCAGTACGCTCAACCCATGAACATTCAAATTCTGATAATCATGGGGGTTCATCAAAAGGCGTGTTGAATCAGAACAGTGATAATGGGGGTGTTGAGGCAGCTAATGTCAGTGTCGATCACAAAGAGGAGATAAAGAGAGAAACAAAAGAAAGTCCGCATAATGAAAATCATCCAGCTCACAAGGACAACGCGAGAGAAGTCCCCCATAACTCAAGACCTTTAGTCGAGGAACCTTCGAAGGGTAATTCGGAAAGAGAGAGTGGAGAGCTTCCAGATGATGGCGCTGTTCATAAATCTAGAAATGCTGAAACAGGTGATGCCCCAATCAGCCAATCGCCAAGAGACTTGAAATTACTTCGGGATAAGGTGAAGGCTAAACGAGAGAAGGTTAAAAAGTCGCAAGGTGAAAGAACGAGGAAGAAGGATTTGATGGATGAAGATGATTTGATTGAAAGAGAATTGGAAGATGTGGAACTAGCTGTTGAGGATGAGGCGAAACAAAGGAATGTACAGAGCAGGCCAAAGGCCGAGAACTCTGATCTCGTGGGTACAGAACATGGTGAGATTCCAGATGTGAAAGGAGGAGTCAAGAATACAGAGGAAGGCGAAATGGTAAACGATGTGTCCCCGATGTTGCATAGCAGAAAGAGAAAAATGGGAAGCCCTCCTGAAAAGCAGTCAGAAGGAAAGAGACGCCACAATAGTGAGAACGGTGAAGAAGGCCACAAGTCGACGAGCAGAGGTAGTAGTCATCATGGCGACAGAGAGCACAGAAGACACTCACAAGAGAATAACCATTCATGAGAGAGGTAATGATTATTAAAACTGCTACTCTTTGATTTCATCTTATGGTCTCTCTAAGACCTTTGGCACTTTGATGCCACAACCATGTGAACTTGACTTCTACATGGGTCGGTTCAGTCGTTGGAACCATGGTCGGTGTATTTTATGTTTGATTATATAATCTATTTGTGGCATTTTGCACAATCCAACGGCTTGAACGAGGACTCATCATCCTAAAATGATGCTGAGAAGCTAATTAGGCTTCCTTCTAATAAGTTACACCATGCTAGGGAATTTAAAATTGCATTATATCACTGCTGCTTCTTTTTTTCCGCCTATTTTTAAACCGGCAACAGTTTGGTTCCTCTAGGCAACACCATATGCTTGCTTAGGTATAGCTCATTGGGATAAAGTTTTATATCATTGGGATAAAGTTTTATCTACTATGGTAAGAGGATCATTGCCTGTGATACTGATCATATTAAGTATGAATTGTGGTCAAGTCCACAATCACCTGATAACTTCTTTGTGGTTCAACTGAGTGTACTTTCGATAGCTTCCCCAAAATTTTGTTACCACAATGTTTTTTGAAGTTGTGTCTGATGTAAAAGAGGAACCTTTGTACGGTATCCAAGTGAATTATGTAATATAATCTATCAGATTTTGTTTTCATACTTCGTTAATGTATTTGCTTTGGTCTAATATATAACCCCATCTCAGAACTTTCAATTGATTCAAATTCAAACGGATAAAAGCGATTACGGTGAAACTGTAAAGATATATAATTCGATTTAAATAATAATCGAAAAGAGAACTAACGAAGATAAGAGAATGAATCATCTCAACAAAAAAGTAGAAGAATAAATCTTTACTTCGGGATTGAAAATTTACTGTAGCTCTTGGAGTGTGGAATTTGGAGAGTGGCAAAAGTCAAAAGAAAAAAAATCATTGCTTTATTTTATATTATATGGTAAGAATAATAATAATCATTGGAGACTTTTGTTTGGTAATGAATCAGCAGAAAACCCACAGAACGTAGCCATGGAAATCGCTTCTTGTTCGATTCTTAACAATCTCCAACTTTCTTCTTGTACAAAGTCTCCTCTTTTCACTCGATATTCGAGCAGCGGGTCCTCACACGACGATGGAAAAAGACGAACTTCCTTACCTTTTCTCTATTGCCCAGAAAAGTCCCAGATTCTCGGAAAATGCTTGCAATTACAGAGAGAGAGATTCTCTGCGCGTTGCTTATCAGCGAGCCGAGAAGATGTAAACCCGTCTGAAGAACTCGGTGTGATACTTGAGGTTGATGGGTAAGTTCTCCGAGCAAGAAAAAGCTTCAAACTTCAAACTTTATGATGGGATAGTTATTATGAGTTTGAGCAAGTTCTTGTTTTTGATTCAGTAGTAAGTGTTTTCTTTATGTTCTGTTTATTCTCAGGGTAATGATTGATACATGGTCAAGTAATCGCCAAGCGTTCAATGTAGGTGCGGGTTATAAATCACTCATTCATTGAGGTTTGTGGTCTCTGATGATTTTGCTCTCTTTTCTGATGTTGTTGCTCTTATTGTGAATTCCAGCTTTTCAAAAGCTTGGGCTTGACTGTGCAAATTGGCCTGAACCAGTTTATTCAGACTTGTTAAGGTATGTATCTAAGTTTGTAAAACAATCAGTAACTTGTGTTTTCTGGTTGGCTTTTGGTTTTGTTGAAGTTTAAATTTTGAAATTGGTCAAGAGTTGATTCTTTTGTTGCAATTGGTTTCATCTATTTGTGACCTTGAAGGAATCAAGTTGTTTCCAGTCATTATCCGTTGTTCCTAAGATTATTGGATACTAATCTGATAATTGTGTTGTAGTTAAGCTGTTTTTGCCTTTATATTCCCTTTGATATGAGTAGAGACGGTTAGATAGAGTTTGGAATTGCATGCCGTTGTCTTAAATTTGGTTGACTACTTCCAGAAAAGGTGCTGCTGATGAAGAGAAAATGTTGCTTTTATATTTCAACCAGGTACAAGTTATCAAATTGTTTACTTAAGCATCATCAGCGTAATGCGACTACATACTTGATTATCAAAATCTGACGCTTCTTCTTTCTTCTCACTTGTTTATCTACCAGATTGGATGGCCTTCGTCGCTGCCAACGAATGAGAAAGGGACTTTTGTAAAAAGTGTATTGCGGGAAAAGGTACTCATACTTTGACCATGTTGTTATTTTCAGCGTATTAATCTCTTTCAAGTTAAGGTTTGATAACTCCATTTTCTTAACTTCAACCTGTTTTGCTGGCAGAAAAATGCCATGAATGAGTTTTTGATGTCGAAAAGCTTACCTCTGAGATCTGGAGTCCAAGAGTGAGTCTCTTTGGATATGCCTCTTACAGACTGAAACAAAGAAGTAGAGACTTTTCCTTTCTTGTCCTTGATAAATTCAGTTTGGTTTATCTTTTTGTGGTATAGGTTTGTCGATAATGCATACAAGGAGAAAGTACCTGTTGCGATCGTAACAGCCTACTGTAAGAGTGGAGATAAAGTAGCCTTGTGAGTAGTTAAGCTTCCAGAAAAAATTCTTTCTGCAATTTTAATTGAGTAAATTAGTGTCCTATACATATCTAGTCTTCACAAAACAATCAATTAACATAAACACAATCCTACACAGATTTTTTCTCTGTTATGTTGTTTGTTCTTCTGTCTTTTTGATGGTAATATTTAACAGTTCCGTTGTCGAGATGCTTGGCGAAGAAAGACTTCCCAATGTGAAG
The DNA here is from genome assembly GCA_000411075.1 of Sisymbrium irio. Lineage (NCBI taxonomy): Eukaryota > Viridiplantae > Streptophyta > Magnoliopsida > Brassicales > Brassicaceae > Sisymbrium > Sisymbrium irio. The sequence continues at coordinate 53,630 of KE155061.1, read as the reverse complement.
GTTATCGGAGACAAGGAAGTGGAAGAGAGTATGTATGGACAACTTGTTCTTGGCAAAGGAGTTTCTTCAAGTTTAGAGGAGCAACTAGTAAAGGAAGTAAAAAAAGCAGGTATAGAGCTCACTTTTGATCTAAGATTTTCTCTTGTAATTGCAGTACATATCTCATCCTCTTAAACTTTTTTTTCTGACTAGCGTCCGCTGAGAAACAGAGGATAGCTGAAGAAGTTGCATCGATGCTAAAGCTAAGTGTGGATATTGACACAAGCTCATCTGAGAGGTGAAACTTTCTGTCCTTCTCGACAAAAATAAAAATCCAATTCTATACCTCAACAAGAAGAATACTATATCTTCTTTATTTTTTCCAGATTGGAGAAAATTGTTGTTGCTTTGCGTGCTGCTGCGGAATATGCTGGATTACCTGTGAAAAACTGTGTACTTGTTGCTGGTAGTCAAGCAGGAGTTTCTGCGGCAAAGATGATTGGCATGCCTTGTGTAGTCATGCGAAGCAGGTACTACGGTGTTCTATTTCTGATCTCTTTTTCGATTATTGTTGCTTATTACGCGCAACTAAAGATTAAGGTCATCTTCCTGCGAGTTGCTTCTGCGTAGTTCATTTGCTCATTTTCGTTTGCCATTTTCTGCTAGTTTAACTGCAAGAGGTGAGTTTCCATCGGCGAAAGGTGTAATGGATGGGTTTGGAGGTGCAGATTTGACAATCCAAAAACTTAGGAACAAGATTAAGTCTTGAAGAAACAATTCAAAAAACCTGTCTCAAGATCAGAATGTGAGAGTACTGTCGAGCATTTGTTTACTTCTCGAAGTTTTGAAGTTTTCTGCTTGATATTTCTGTAGCTAAATGCTGTAACATTGATTCTTTGTAATGTACTGATTTGGTTTGTTTCAGACGTCAGCAAGCATGTACTCAAACTAATGCCCAACAAGATCCTAAAGCTCTGTAACGTTTTTCTTGTCCAGCAAAGAAATCAGAAAATAAGCTTCAAGGAAACATAATTTGGTGCTATAGCTAACTCAAGATCCAAATAACTTGAGCTACTTGATATAACCATCTCATGAGCCACAATGCTAAAATTTTCTGGTTAATTGGTAATTTGGTACTATAGCTAACTGAATATTTCAAGGTTTTTATTCAAGATGATATAGTATGATTTCGTTTTCAATTCAAGACACTACCTATATATAAACTAGAATACGATTATTATGAAGAACATTATCAGAACCGACATATTCTATAGTAGCACTTTCGTTGGTTTACATTTGAGAGATCTCTGTTTCTCGTACGTTGCTGGTGTTTCGTCTCTGAACAGGTGCAGGGCTCGAGTACTCTGCATCATCATCAACCAATGATGATATGTTTGATGAGACGGATTCAGATATTGTGCTTGAGATGGAATTTGACGGAGATTGGTGTCTGTAGCTTTGGGAAGTCGTATATTCAGCTGCTTCCTGAGTTGTTTTTCCTTGAGCTTCTTCCGCGAGCTTTCTTAGAAGATTCATAACAGTTGGAAGAAACTTTGACGTGATGGAGAGTACTCCAGCAAGCTAACAGATGCAGCAAAGATGGTTTTCAGATAAACTTTTGTGGTTTAAAAATTTGAGAAAGTAGTGAGAGCTTACTGCGCCGTGTTGAAACTCCCTAGGAATGTCAAGCTGCACCCATAAGGCTTTGGAGATCAAAAACGCCACGAAGAAACCCAGGAGGTACAAAGGATTCCTGTTACAACAAGATCAAACATGTCGATGAGTCTAAACAGTTGAAAAACTGAGAGAATCTTGAATAAATTGTACAGGAGGACAAGGAAATTGATATTTTTTACTTCAAGAGCATCATGAATTCATTGAAACCAAGGACAATCATCAACACTATCGCCCAAGCCGGTGGAAGCCAGTTGTTATTCCGCTTGTGAGCTTCCTGTAGAGTAGAAATGAAAAAATATGATTAATATCTGCATATACACATAAAATGAAAACATATGATCAATATCTGCATATACACATAAATATCTGCAAAGTCACCTGTGCCGAGATAGCTTGGGTTACGGTATACTCGGTCTCAGATTTAAACTGTCTCCAGAGTGACTTACACTGTACTGGCGTCAGTAGCACGTCTTTTGGAGGAACCTGCATCCACAAAACCAAACATTTCTATTTCTATTTGACTACAGTTGGAAGCGGTATAACCATCTCATGAGCCACAATGCTAAATATTTCTGGTCACGTGGACTAATTTGGTTAATTTTGTATTCTATTTAGAGTAATGACTCAATAGTAGTCATATTTATTAACCAGACTTTACTAGAATTCACTGTAGCAGACATATTTACCTCTTCCCAAGAGCTAGATGCAAGTGGATCCGAAGAAGCTCCTATGCTTCTGTTGTGGGAAGATGCAACGGAAACAGTTCCATCCATGAGAGAAGAAAAAAGAGTACTCTCAATTTTTTCCGGTCTTTCATCCAAACGTATAGCAGCCATCACAGATAGAAGACTTAAAGCCTGCAGGATAGCAATACATAAAGTGAGTTTCATGACATCAACTTATCCCTCTTTGGCATTAATTTTCTAAGGAGTTACCTCTGCGCGAGCATCTTTTGTGATTGCTCTAATATCCTCTTTTCCAGTCCAGACCCGTGGCATTGAGTCTTTGTCATGACTAAAGACTGTTGAGAACCTGAAATTTGTTTGCATAATATCAAGCAGAGAAATATGACAAGATAAGGGATATTAATAGGAGCCAACTCTGATCTTTTTCTTACCTATCTTTCATTCGGATCAGAATTTTGGCAGCTTCCTCTCTAGCTTTTTTCTCTACTATACTCTGAGAATAGTCCTTTAGATTCTGAACCATAGTATCGATGGTAGCGTCATCTAGCTCAAAACCAGTAACCACGTCCAGAAACTCTGTAACGGCTGTTTCAGTCTCCCGTTTAAGAAGCTTCCTTATGGAAGGCCACGTCTCTTTTCCACCAGCTTCCAATAAAGACTCGATAGGTTCACTCAGTGCTTGAGTTAGCCGCTTCTGCAAAACATCAGGATGCAGAACAAATATTAATACGATCCCTTAACAGCTAAGTAAGTCAGAAGAAGAGAAAACCAAAGCAGAACCTCGTAGTTGGCAGTTAATTCAGATAGTTTAGCAGTCTGAGTAGAAGATGTGTGCGAATCAATGTCGCGACAAAGCTTCTCTCTGATCTTCGATGCATCCCAAGTCGCTTGTTTAACGGCAGCATCTGAAGGGAAACACAGTTTATAAGATGGAGGTACTCTAGTCTAAATGTTATTGTAGTTTTTGGCCTAAACAATTTGTTTCTCTCTAGAAGACTCTACTTTTTGATACAAAATTTAACATAGGAACTCTTACCTTTACATCCTTTGTCAAACACAAGGAGACAAGACTCTCGGGAGTTCCGCACAGCACTTGCGAATCCTTCTCCTTGATTTAGAGACTGTTCCAGTTGGATCTTAAAAGACTCTAGTGCATTGGATCGTAGATGTCCCAACATGGTAGCATAAGCAGAGTACACAAACTGGAAATAAAGGTTGAAAATAAGAGACACAATAATCATCACAAGTAACCAGATCCTGAGTCAACACTATTAATGCAAAGCCAAAGCCGAAGGAAGTCTTACATCCAAAGCTTTAGATTTCAGCTGTACACGCTTTTCTTTTCTTACTCCTTCATCAAAGTAGATTGCCTCTGCGTCGTATCTAAGAAGGGGTAAGCAAAACAAGATTAGGAAACATTTCTTTGCTCGGGAAGTAGATCCTTCAGGAACCAATAAAGAGGAGCTTACTCTGAGAAGTATTTTTCAAGGATCGAGCTAAGCTTTCTGCCGAAACCAGGAATCAGACCACCTTCTACGGCTTTTTGCAACTCCAACCAACTCTAAATAAAGTCTACCGCGTTATGTCTCACAAGCCATTAAAATCAGCAAGCAAAATTATAGTAGGTAAGGAGGCCACAGAAGCATACCTCATCGGCTGCCAAGAGATGTAGCTGCTCATCGGCTATCTCTTCACACCGAACAGTGGCCACCATTACCTTGCAAGCATAAAACAAAACAACATCAGGTCACAAGATTAGAAAACATGGTTTAACCCCATAGATTTTTTTGAATAGAAAACCTTGTGAGCAGGAAGGTCCAAGTCTCTATTCTCTTTTATAACTTTCCAAATCTGCTGGGAGCTGAAAGAAAATCCTGAAGCAGGAACCACACCACGTCTATCACCAGCAAGTCCTCCAGGTGAAATGGAATGGAAAAACCTCTGCCTCAGCTCAGCAACCTATTTAGAAATTCGCATTATTTAAGGGAATCGGTCTTAGGTTTACTTTGATGATTCAAAAGACAATTACATATCTGAATTATACCTCTTTCTTAAACCTCTCTTCTTTCTCTTCATAGCTGGATAAGGCAACGACCTCTACCTAAAAGCATATACCGAACCAGTTATCAGATAAGGAAAACACCGACAGGCATATTCATGAACAATTTGGTAACAATACAGCATCAATCAGATAGAAATTCAGTTACGACTATGCGGAACTCCTTACATTGAAGAATTCACTTAGAGGTGTATTCTTGTGTGCTTCAGGTTTGCGAACTAAATCCCATATCTGCGATAAATATTAATCGATATCCAAATCAAAGAGGAGAAAACTGTAAATAAAAGGAAACTGAGAGAGAGAGTGTGTTACCTTCTGAATATCTTCTCTTAGAACAGGTTCAAGCAGCTCTATTGGAGTCTAAGGACAAAAGCGTATGTCAGTCGAAGAAATATGACTTCACCATCAAGAATTGTATTCAATTGCAAAATCTAAACCTTTGTTTTATCACGTATGACAAAAAGAAGAGTTGTTTTCCGAGGACTAAACAATCGCATCATGACCTACAAAAGCAATAATGAATAAGTTATCGACGCCACTGATTGAACACAACGTTTCATGTGTAAGCACAATATGATACCTGGAAAACTGTCTTCAGTAATGGTTTGTTGGCAGCCTGTTCCCTTCCGATATCATGGCACCACCTAGATAGTTCATTATCTTCATTAATAATCTAACAAAAACCTTTCATGCCTAAAAAACATCATGACTGCGTTGGTAGATCTTTACTGAGTTTACTCAAATCTAATTTAACATCTGTAAGATTCCGAAAAGATATCAAACATACAAGTATCTAGGGGTGGTAACTCATATATTTTATCTATGTTCTAGTAACATTGAACGTTATCTGTCTGCTTCCATAAAATAAAAACATCAGTGGTACTTATCAGAAGAAGAGCCAATAAAATATATAGACTCACATGTTTATGAGTACAATATCAGCAACAGCAAGAGCGAACAAGGCACTTTGTTTCTCAAATGTAGTGTCATCCTGCAAAATTACAGGAACCGTTGACAACAGTACTAAGAAGAGAAACTCTAGAAACACATACGAAATATTATTATTTTTAAAGTATCTTGCATACGTATAAGTATATGCAAGATATAAGTCTCCATGTATTTTCGAAATTTCCGAAAAGTTCGTAGCCAAAACCATAGCGAATCGTTATTCATCTTACCTCGCCTCTTTCTCTACCATCAGTACCCTCCAAATCCATAGCAAGTGTGAAAGGCTCAATTCCAACACACCTAGCCATCCAAATACCTTTGGTTGTTTGACTCCTACAAGAAACACGAAGACAAAACACCAACAAGTCAAACAAATTTCAACTTTAAAAAGAATGGCATTGCCACAAAAAGATCAAAAGACTATTGACAATCATTAACCTTCCCGCAAAAGCATCCATTTCCCTGAAACTGGTATTAAAAAGATGATTCAAAAGTGTACTCTTCCCTGGAAAAAAACAAAAACAAGAAACACATACCACAATAAGCAAACCAAAGTCAAAACAACCCAAGAAAAGATTCAAAGACTGTATCTTTAACTGGAGTTAGCTAACAAAACTACAAACTTTCAATCACAAACTCAAAAAGAAGAGCAGAGAAACAAAACTCATACCGCTACTTTGAGGACCCATGATAGCAACAACAGCATAAGAAAGTCCACAATCAGAGAGCTTCGTCTTCTTAACGAAGTTATCCAAACCCTCCACGTTGAATTCACCATCCCCATAGATGAGCTGAGTCGAGCAACAATCCTCGCTATGCCCCATGCTTATTGTATGGAAACAGCTATACTAGCACGGATCTACAAAACCCCAAAAACTTCATAAAAATTAAAACTTTCGAATGAAATTGTTGTCTCGTTTGGATGATGTTGCAAAAGCATACATGCATAAGCAAAGCAAGTTTGGGTTTTTTTGGTCTAATTACCAAATTAGGTGAGAGTATAAAGGCGATTTTGGCTTGCGGAGTTCACTGTTGCGTCCGAAAAACGAGAAGCAGAGATTGAGAGAGAGAGAAGAAGAAGGAAGAAGAAGAAGCGCCTAAATTGCAGCGAGAAATATACGAAGCTTGTTTTTCGAGTTTATGTCTCTCTTTTGCTTTCTTTCAAAAGAAAATTGATATTTTATTTTATTTTCTTAGAAATTTGTTTTTTTTTTTTGGTTCCTCCTAGAAGATATGTTTTTTTTTGAGATATTTCTACGGGCTTACACATGGTTTTTAAAATTTTATTTTAGATTGATTTCCGTTTTTAAGATTGGTAGAACCTTGGGTTTGGTTCAGATTTGAATTGGTTTATTTGGATTTTATTTTTTCGAATTTACATATTTAAAAACTGATTAAATTTTTTAGATTTATTTATCAGATTTCGAATTTGAATTGAGGTTAAGTTTATATTTCAGATTTAAAATACAAGATATAAAACCATTTCCAATAATATAACTTTAAAATAAAGTAATTCTAAAATATAATAAGGTTTTTCTCCAATGTATACTATTACTCGAAAAATAATTACTCTACTTTTTACTTTAATAAAAATTTTGGTTGCCCAATTTTTACTATAGGAACTGGACCGAAAAAACAAACCGAATTAACCGAACCGAAAATTTTGTTGAAGGTACAAAACCGATCGGCAAATTAATAATCAGAGTTCGGTTTACAAAACCGCCGCCGCTCCTTCTCGAAAACCCTGCTTCTTTTTTTTTTGAACAGCCTTTGGCAAATTACACACAGGGTTTTACTTAAGCTCTCCTCTCTCTTCTCCACTCTCCGCCTCTTCTCTGTTTCTTTAACCCGACGCTCGTGATTACGGTTAGTATCTCTTCCTTGATCTTCGTTACCAATTTCGACGATGTAGTCTATGAGGTTTTCTCTAGAGTTTATGAATAAACATATCTCTCTCGGTGGTGTGCTAACTTAGTCTACTTTTCTATATAAAATGCTTATCCTAAATTTTGATTAAGGATTAATTAATTATATATTTCTCCATATGATGATTTCAGATAACTGACAGGTGAATTGCAAAGCTAAAAGAGTGATGGGATTCGATAACGAAGATCAAGAGTATGTGTTTTCTTCGTTTTATGTTATAAACTGTATGTTCATTCATACATTCTTACAATGTGCTTTCACTCTTTTTTGTATTGAAACAGTTTGATCAACGATGATCATTTCCTTGACAAGGAAAAGCTTTCAGCTCCTATTAAGTCTACAGCTGCTAAGTTCCAGCTTGTTCCTGAGTTCTTGAAGGTATATAACACAAACGAATTATTAAATCTTGTGTCTTTTATACGACTTGTTTGGTATGTGATTTGGTTGTTTATTTGTTTCTAGGTGAAAGGACTTGTGAAGCAACATCTGGATTCATTCAATTACTTCATCGATGTCGGGATTAAAAAGATTGTTCGTGCTAATTCTCGTATTACATCTGCTCTGGACCCATCGATTTACTTAAGGTTCAATCTTATTTGTATTTGATAGATATATGTGAACTTGTTTCATGGAAAGAAAAAGGTAGAAAGTTGGTGGCTTTTCAGTCCTTTTTCTAACTCTATCCTACAAGATTCTGCTATTTGTTGGATTTCTGCTGTTTAAATAAATGAAAAAATAATTAAACTTTTCGGAGCTGTTTTTTTGGTGCAGGTTTAGGGATGTCAGAGTTGGTAACCCCTCGATTATAAACGTTAGCATAGCGGAATTAATCAATCCACACATGTGTCGATTAGCAGACATGACGTAATGAGTTGTTCTATTTGCATTCATCGTGTTCTTTTTATTTTTATTTTTTATTGTGAGAATATGTTACATTCTTCTCTTGGCTGTTTTTAACTGCATTATAACATCTTGTTTTTCATTTTCAGATATGCTGCTCCAATATATGTCAATATAGAATATGTTTATGGAAGTCATGGAAAGACGTCAATAAGTACAAAGGTAAAAATGAAAAGTATATTGTTTATACATAATGCTGCTTATCAACAAAAAAATCAGTCTGAGTGTGATGTTCCTTTATTTCAGAATGACGTTATTATCGGAAGGATGCCTATAATGTTGCGGAGTAACCGCTGTGTATTACATGGCAAAGATGAAGAGGAACTTGCAAAATTGGGTTTGTATTTCACCCTAATTTCAAGAGTTGCTTAATTATGTTCATCACATTTATTGTATTCCGTTTTGGATTCCTTCCAGGTGAGTGCCCACTTGATCCTGGAGGATACTTTATCATCAAAGGAACCGAGAAGGTAATACTAGTTCATGCTTTGTATATAGAATCTTCTTACAGCTATCTTATGGAGTCTATACATTGGCTAATTGTCTGCACTTTGACTTTGGGATATCTTTTTCTGTTGTGTAATATTCTATCTATTCATACTCGATTCTGTGTTTATCTGGTCATTCAGCACTGTTCTTGTTCTAATTGGCGCTTCACGTTCATATTTTTCTCTGTGAACAAAGCTATCCCGTTTTCATGGAGACCTTAGTTTTATACGTAACCTGAAGCCTCTATTGAGTGTTGATAGTGTTGGTTTTTGCTATTCATTTCAGGTGTTGTTGATACAAGAACAACTTTCGAAGAACAGAATTATTATCGATTCTGATAAAAAGGGGAAGTAAGTGATCTCTTCATTATTTCAGTCCTTGTAGTATTGATGGCAAACATCCCCAGAAATATTATAAACTGTCAAACCATATATTTTTATCATACTTCAGCGTTTTCTTTCTATTATTTATCCACCCTCTATTCACGCCAATGTCACTGTTTGCTGATTATCTCTTTTACTGCTTGTTGCCAGCATTAATGCATCTGTCACAAGCAGCACTGAAATGACGAAAAGCAAAACAGTTATTCAGATGGAGAAGGAGAAGATATATTTATTTCTACATCAATTTGTAAAAAAGGTGAAGATCCATCATCTCGTCCTTCTCTTTAATTGTAGATCTTCCAGGGTTGGAACCTATTGGCTGAGCATGTAATTATTTCATAGATTCCAATTATAATCGTCCTAAAAGCTATGGGAATGGAGAGCGACCAAGAGATCGTACAAATGGTTGGAAGGGATCCTCGTTTTAGTGCATCACTGCTACCTTCTATGGAGGCAAGTATTATAGCCACCTGCTTTTTCTTCCATGTCATTTTGTTTAACCTGTCGGGTTCTGATGAGCCTTGGTCTGTGAAGCGTCATACTTATCCCTCCAAAGCCTTATCTAATTTCAGGAGTGTATTAGTGAAGGCGTGACTACACGACAAGAAGCACTGGACTATCTTGAGGCAAAGGTGCAGTGTTTTATTCCTCTGAGAGTTATTTGAAATTTTCCTGTTCAATGATTCTAGTGAACACATATTGTCTACTTAAAAAATTACCTAGAAAACAGAAAAGATATTGCTGCTCTTTTGGAAAAAGAGCCCTTTCTAGTGTTAAAAGGGCCATAGCTCGTCTCCATCTTTGCTGAAAAGAAACCTGCATAGACTTTATGTTGTTATAGTTAGTTGCATCCACCTCATTTTGTAATGTAACGGGAGACAGAAACACCCCATTGAAGAAAGAACAGACTATCAGGCTATGTTAGTTTAACAGTAGTTTCTCATTTTTGTCAATTTACGGCAAGATTGACATATTTTTAAATTTATTAATTTATGTAGGTGAAGAAATCATCGTATGGACCTCCATCTGAAAAGGTTTTCGGTCTTTACTCCCCTATTATACTCTCTAATTCAACTTCAGACAGATGGATTATATGTTTCTGGTCCTGCAAATTTGAATATGAAAGTTTTCTTGCTAAGTGAGAATTTCACATTGTGTATTTACATGATCTACTAGGATGGCAGAGCTCTAGGCATTCTTAGAGATTTATTCCTTGCACACGTACCTGTAAGTATCTCAACTTCTTTTGGTTCTTAAAAATATAGTATTTGCTTACTGATTGCTATATTCTTCCCCTTAAGGTGCGTGACAACAATTATCGCGCAAAATGTTTCTATGTTGGGGTGATGTTGAGACGAATGATTGAAGCAATGTTAAACAAAGATGCCATGGATGACAAGGTAATACCATAACCCTTCTGTATGACATGTTAGATTACGCAAACCTGGCAAATTAAAAACAGGGAGGAACATGCTGAATTGGCTTACAAAATTTCTTGGCCGTCCCTTATTGAGCCATTACTATTTAAGTCTTGACGTGATGATGATGTCTAACTTGTTAGTCTATTTATCTAAGAATAAATTAAGGATGATTTGGAGACAACTGTTATATAACCCGAAAAATCGTATTGCTTGTGTCTCTGCTCTCAAATGTGTCTTCTTGTAGGATTATGTTGGTAACAAGCGATTGGAGTTATCGGGACAACTAATATCTCTTCTTTTTGAGGTATCACTAGAACATATCACCAGACGCAGTACTTTCCCTTCCTCTTGTAAGGTTTTTTTATAGTCCTTAACTATTATTTCCTCTTAAACGCTACTACAGGATCTGTTCAAAACGATGATATCTGAGGCCATTAAAAAAGTAGATGGTATCCTTCAAAAACCCAACCGGGCAAGCCGATTTGATTTTTCACAAGTAAGTGTAGAAATATACTTCCCTTCTAGTTCAGGGCTTGCTGTAGCTGTGAACTAAATAAAACGTATTGCTGTTTGCGGTAGGCTCATAATTAGTTGTTAGCTAGCTGTTAATGTTATTATGTCGATTGGAAATTGCTCTATGAACTCACATCTCCCTTGGATATTCCACTACGACTTGGATTGCTACAGTAATATTTGTCGTTCTTTATAGTTTTTGGCCTCGGAATAACATGGATGGAGTCGTTTTTCAGAAATAGTTACTTTAGTGAAAAGAACTGATAGTACAACTTCAATTTTCTTATGTGATGTGCTTGAAGTGTCTTACTGGAGAGAAGAATCATAATATTTCTTTTGGATTAGAAAGAACCCTTTCAACGGGAAACTTCGATATTAAAAGGTTCAGAATGCATAGGAAAGGCATGACACAGGTCAGTCTAGCTCTCTCTATGCACATCTGTGGGTATGTCTCTAGTCTCATTCATGATGCAGTATTCTTAAAGAAATCTTTTGATATAGGTCTTAACAAGGTTATCTTTTATTGGGGGCTTGGGGTTTATTACGAAAATTCAGCCACAATTCGAAAAGTCTAGAAAAGTTAGTGGACCGAGATCTTTGCAACCCAGCCAGGTAATGATGCTGTCTTTAATCGCCTGCTGTAATATTTTGAAAAGATACTGCTCTCTTTGAACTTTTATTTAATCTAATTTTTGGCATTGTGATTTGCTCTATAAGTGGGGCATGCTCTGTCCATGTGATACTCCAGAAGGCGAATCTTGTGGGCTTGTCAAGAACTTGGCTTTAATGACTCATGTCACAACGGATCAAGAGGAAGGCCCATTGGTTGCAATGGTATGTGGTTGCTAATTTTAATCACATTACTCATCTTTGCTATGGCTTTGAGAAGGATACCTCCGGAACTTCCACACCCTTCTCATCACCTTCGGCTAGTCATCTGGTTTTTAGAAGGGTTTTTGTCAATTAGGAACTGAATCCGTGTGTTTTAATTGTTTTTCCGGAAACAGTGCTACAAATTGGGTGTCACAGATCTGGCAGTGTTATCAGCAGAGGAGCTACATACTCCAGACTCATTTTTGGTCATATTTAATGGGCTAATACTTGGCAAACATAGAAGGCCACAGGTACTTTATAAAAAATACACGGATCTGCAACTAACGCAATACACATCTTTAGCACTCTTTACTAACTTTTATTATTCAGCACTTCGCCAATTCACTTAGAGGCATGCGTAGAGCTGGTAAAGTTAGCGAATTCGTCAGTGTGTTCATAAACGAAAAGCAGGTATTTCCTCCATCAGTTGTTTTTAGGTAGTCTAAGTCTTTTCACACGCACCTTATAGCTTGTGTTTATTCGTCCATTAAGGCATAAACCAGTTTACGGCTGTTTTATTGTGTATGTATTATTTAAGCTTTATATTTGGTAATATGTATTGGTAAAGCTTGGAATGACGATTAAGGTTTCTGAATTGAAACTAGACTGAGGAAGCTACAGAATTTTATTTCTCAAGTCTTCAATAGCCTCCTTTGCATGATGATCTCATTTAAAAAACTACACCTTCGTACATTGTTGCTAATAGCGGCTGAAGGAAACTATTGTTTCCTACCCTGCCACGCTTTTCTCTTGAATACAATAATGTTAGAATGGGACTGACTCCGAAGAAAATATATTTTATCAGCATTGTATTTACGTTGCTTCTGATGGTGGGCGGGTGTGTCGTCCACTTGTTATAGCCGACAACGGGGTATCAAGAGTTAAACAACACCACATGAAGGAATTACAGGTACATGTATTATACGCTCCCAGATTCATGCATACTTGTCTTAGTGGTATCAATTAAAGACATGGCTTGACTGATTTTTATTGCCTTGAAGGATGGTGTTCGTACTTTTGATGACTTTATTCGTGAAGGTTTGATCGAGTATCTTGATGTCAACGAGGAAAATAATGCATTGGTTCGTGCCTCTCCTTTTTATCTAGATCTATTATATTTTATTGCATCCATAGGCAGTCGAAAATGATCACTGTTCTTTTTCCTTGTTTTAAGATTGCTTTATACGAAAGTGAAGACAAGAAGAAGATGCAAGGCGTAACCCACATTGAGATTGAGCCTTTCACCATCTTAGGTGTTATTGCTGGCCTTATCCCCTACCCTCACCATAATCAGTCCCCTAGAAATACTTATCAGGTTTGTGTATCTAAACATTCTGACCGTACGATGCTGCAATTTCTGGTCATTTGCATCGCGTTTATAGTCATGTTATTAAATTGTGTGCAGTGTGCTATGGGAAAACAAGCTATGGGAAATATTGCTTACAACCAGGCAAGTCCTTTCATACTCGACATATCATTTCACTGAGGCAAAGTTTACTGCTTTCCAATTTTGATGACTTAACTAGATCCATTGTTGCCTATTGTGCTATCTAAAGTTTTGCTTAGTTTTGGTTATGTGAAATTTAATTAACAAACGCTCTCCATTGCATCGTGTGCTATTATATCTTGCTCTCTCTCAGGCACTGACTTTGCTTTTTACAATCTTTGTATATAGTTAAACCGGATGGACTCTTTGCTTTACCTATTGGTGTATCCTCAGCGACCCCTGTTGACAACACGGACAATTGAATTGGTAAGTTCTCTGCTCTAATAGGGATGTGCTAATAATATGGTACTAATAAATTATGCTTGTTAACAGGTTGGATACGATAAACTTGGAGCAGGTCAAAATGCAACAGTTGCTGTGATGAGTAATACTGGATACGACATTGAGGATGCAATAGTGATGAACAAAGCTTCCTTAGATCGTGGTTTTGGCCGCTGCATTGTTATGAAAAAGTATGTAATGGATTTCCTTTGAAGCAAAAGTCGGTTCCTTTTGAGATATCGTCTCTTACATTAACTATTATTATTGCTTCTCACATTGCATTGTCTTGTGAAACAGACTTGTCGCTACTAGCCAGAAGTATGCTAACGATGCAGAAGACAGAATACTGAGGCCACAAAGAACAGGTCCAGACGCAGAAAAGATGCAGGTAATACCTTTTTCCTGCATTTGTCATCAGTTTTACTTCTCTTGCAGACTTATTCTAAAGACTTGTCAAGTCAAACCCAAAGCTTTTGCCATCTTTAGGAATTAGTTTTCTTGCAAATGCTAATTTGTGTCTATTCTGTGATTTCCCTCTGCTGAAACATGTTGAATATGTTTTCATGTTGACTATTGTCTCCTCTTTAAGATACTGGATGATGATGGCATCGCTGCTCCAGGGGAAATTATTAGACCGAATGATATCTACATAAATAAAGAAGTCCCTGTGGACACAAGAAATAATATTACAGCTCCGCTATTAGATAGGTATCCCACTAACTTTTCCCCATATTTATGGTCATGCTTGTTTCTTATAACTGTTAAACAAAGCTGTACAATCTGTTGTGCACTTTTTAGCCAATATCGTCCGGCCAGAGAGTATTTTAAAGGTCCTGAAGGGGAGACGCAAGTGGTCGATAGAGTTGCTCTCTGTTCTGACAAGAACGGCAATTTATGCGTAAAATATATCATCCGACATACTCGTCGACCAGAGGTGAGAAATTTCTTACAGTACTGTTGTCTTTCTAGCCCTAAGCCTCATGATCTACAGTGTTAACCGTGTCTTGTTGTGGATCTAATTTAGCTTGGAGACAAGTTCAGCAGTAGACATGGGCAGAAAGGTGTATGTGGTACAATCATTCAGCAGGAAGATTTTCCATTTTCTGAAAGTGGAATTTGCCCTGATTTGATCATGAATCCTCATGGGTTTCCAAGGTATTTTTGAAGGGTCATTTGAAGTTATAGATAACTTGAGATTTGTGTTAGAATTGGCAACTTTATTAACATTGTTCTTGTAACAGTCGTATGACAGTAGGTAAGATGATAGAACTTCTTGGAAGTAAGGCTGGGGTGTCATCGGGTAGGTATCATTATGGTAGTGCTTTTGGAGAAGAAAGTGGTCATGCTGACAAGGTTGAGGATATAAGGTACCATTTCTTCTCTCTCTTAAATATGAGTATTCTTCTTCTATGTTGAAATTTTTGTTTTGGCATTTAATATCGTCGTATGTTCTATCATTTCAGTAAGACCCTTGTGAAGCGTGGCTTTTCCTACAGTGGGAAGGACTTGTTATACTCTGGTACTGCTCTATGATTCTTCACAACATTTCAAAATGTGCAATTATATGTTAAAATCCGTTTTAGTGTCGGTTGTTATATTCTTGGAATAAAAGAAGTCGTTTAGATTCACTGAAAATAAACAAAGCCACTATAATTTGAAATTTTCAATCCGAGGCCATATAGGGTTCGTTATTCTTTCTTTGTACATCAACATGACGACAGTGAGAGTCTCGCAGGTCTCAGTGGCGAGCCATTACAAGCATACGTCTTTATGGGGCCAATATATTACCAGAAGTTGAAACACATGGTGAGTGTTCCCTCTAACCTATTTAAACCATTTTTTCCTGTTGTGTAATGACAAAAATTTCTGTGTGTTCGTTTTATCGGAAAAGCAAACAAAACATATCTGCTTTTTTGTACTTATGTTGAGTAGGTGCTGGACAAAATGCATGCCCGAGGGAGTGGACCCCGTGTGATGATGACAAGACAGCCAACTGAAGGGAAATCTAAAAATGGAGGTATGTGCCTCTTAATTCTGTATCTTCACTCTGAATTTTGACCATCAGTTGTTGTTTTCTCAATTGTATCTCTAATGTCGCAGGTTTACGAGTGGGAGAAATGGAACGAGATTGCCTTATTGCTTATGGAGCCAGCATGTTGATCTATGAGCGGCTTATGCTCTCTAGTGATCCTTTTGAAGTTCAGGTAATATATCGCAATGCAGTGTTTTGATAAGTGGCCAAACTATATGCGAAATCGTTCCAACAGCTGGTGTAACTTCAAAATTGTATGAAAGATATCAACAAATATCAAAAGGATTGAAAACCCCTAATATCTGTGATACACGAATAAACATTTAAATGCAGGTTTGCAGAGCTTGCGGTTTATTGGGATATTACGATCACAAGCTGAAAAAGGCCGTTTGTTCAACTTGTAAGAATGGCGATAGTCTTGCCACTTTGAGCCTCCCTTACGCATGCAAGCTCCTTTTCCAGGTAAAACGCTTAATCCTCTGTTTTTCGCCTTTTGTGGTCTGGAAATGATGAGATATCTTTGAGCTTTAGATGCAAATGCAATGATGCTCTACTCTTCTTCTGGCGTGTTTTGGTTATGTCTTAACTCTTTTCTCTTCTTTCCGCGTAATACATGGTTACAGGAACTCCAGTCAATGAATGTTGTTCCGCGTCTGATTCTCGAAGAGTCTTGATCTCAGTGATGTAGACACTCTGAAGACTCTTTTTTTAACCTGTAATGATAGTATGTATCTATGGCTTTTGATATTCTTGTAATGTCCAAGTCGTCTGAGGTTGGATCATTTTGTTCTACTCCTTTTTGGATGTTTTAGATGAAAAAGAAAATAAGTATCGTATGTTTCGTTCTCACTGTTTGAAACAAATCAAGGGGCAATCTTCATTGTTAGCCAACCATAGAGAATGACTCACACAAGGAATTTGGATATTGGTGCACAAAATATATAGAAGCAAACACACGCGCGGTAAGTTATGATATCTAATTACAAATGAGATCCAAACCTCATCAAATACAAATTATCTTCAGATTTCCACAAGATTGGAAATATCATGATATACACTTTTGTTGTCAATGCAAGCAAAGTAAAGCGACAACGTCAAGAGAGGATGAAGAAGAAAACACATGAAGTCTCGAAGTTTCTTTCTACTGTGACTAACCAAGAGAGATCTCTCTTAAGCACAACATGATGAACTCACTGCCGTAGCTGCTGGCCCGTTTGGCAGCACCATTCCTGCTGGGTTTTCTGCTGGCTGTACACGTGGTAGCCTTTTTGCTGCAGCGGGTTGAGCAAGAAAAAGTGAAGTAATTTAGTCGAAACTCGAAAGCAAGATATTTGTTTGAGTTTTGGTTTCTTGGATGTAAGAATGACTAACCGATTTCGTAGAATATGTCTTTGACATTCGTTGCAGTCTTCGCTGAGGTTTCCATGAAGAAAAGGCTGTTCTCTTGAGCGTATGTCTCTGCCTCCTGCAAATGAGACAAATAGTATGATTATCAAGAGCTACTTAACAACACAAATTCAGGAATGCAAAAGATGAGTCGATATTTTAGCTTCATTCGCATCTCTTCCGAAAGTGTCTTAGCAATTTTCCCTGTACTTCGAATCCCATCAAATCAGAACAGCTTAACAGGAGAGTAAAGATTCGGTTTACCTCTGCAGACACTTTCCTTGCATCTAATAAATCAGCTTTGTTTCCAGCAAGAGCCATCACCATATTAGGGTTACCTAGTGAGATGACGACAACAAAACAAGAATATATAATCAAATCCCTATCAACGCAAATAAGCCTCACCAACTACAATAAGAAACTAGATATCATAAACTAGTAATATAAAGAGATCTAAACCATAGTCAGCAATTCTCTTACCTTGTGCCTGCAGTTCCTGAACCCATTTCTTCGCCCTCTCAAACGACGCCTGTGACAATAGAAAAATAAGTTAAGCAAACCTAAAGCCCACCGTTCATAACTAGATCACGGGGATTGCGAATTCGTACTTGATTTGTAATGTCAAAGACAATAATCGCAGCAGCTGCACCCCTGTAGTACATTGGAGCCAAGCTATGGTAACGTTCCTGACCAGCTGTATCCCAAATCTCAAACTTCACAGTTGCATCATTCACCGCCAATGTTTGAGAGAAAAAAGCTGCACCTATGGTTGATTCCTGTTAACACAACCAATTATCAAAAAAAAAACCTCTAACCAAAACCTCTTTTACTAATAACGGTAAGAAATATCTCCACTAACCTGGAATTCAACAAACTGATCTTTGACAAACCGAAGCACAAGACTTGATTTCCCAGCTCCAACATCTCCAAGTAATACCTGAAACACTTAGCCACAAGTTAAGCACCACAACAAAAACAAAGAAGCTCAGAGAGAAACAGCTTACTAAAACCAATGATCTTAGATGTTCACAACCATACTTCTTAGAAAGTCAAAAACAAATCATCAATACAAAAATCATAATAAGAAAGAAACTAATTGTAGAGATACACAAACAAAGTAGCAACCTTTACTCAGAAACCAAACCTAACAGATCGGATCATTCAAGAAATATACAACCTTTACTCGAAACCCTAGTTTTAAACTGATCAAAGCATGCAACTTTCGAAACAATTGAAGAAATTTAACCAATTTCGTAATTCAGAAATACGATTGAAACTCAGAAACCACAACGATCCAATCAAAATTCTCCAAAAAAGAACGAATCTGAGGATGAATAAAAGAGAACCCACAAAGAATCTAAAGCTAATAAAACGAATCAGAACAAAAAGCTGACCAATTTGGCGTTGATGTTCTTGTTTCCAGCACTGGCCATGATTGTTTTGATCTGAGAAGATCTTACGGATGAGAACAATATAAAGGGAAATCGCAGATTGAGAGGAAACGCGTTGACAATCGAAAGACGAGAAGAGAGAAGGAAGGAAGAAGAAGCTTCGTCAACAAAAAACCAAATTCCTCTTTCTCTCTCTCTCTCAAGACGACGGTAGCAAAAAGGGAAAGCAGAAGAAAAATCAAACAAACAAAAATTATACGACACGAGACTTGTGAGGAAAATAACCCCACAAAAGTATGACAATTATGAAAGACCCCATGTGTTTCTTTATAATTCTTAAAATCACCCATAACTAATACATAAAATTATGAAACACCCCATGTATTTATCCATAACTCTAAAATACACACGTAACAAATAGAGGTTAACGGCGAAGGACTAATTTACTCAGCTATAGATTTTTGTTTATAAGAATTGGTTGCAACTGTTTTTTCTTTTTATTCTTTTTTTTTTTGTTGTAAGCTGTGAAGTTCAAAATGATTTTTTTACAAAATTTTGGTTTTGAAATATTGACTGTAACTTTTTTTCTTAAAGCTTTAAAACCATAAATTATTGGTTTTAAGAAAAAAAGTTTTTAAAATTGTGAGTTAACAAAAAAATATTACTGGAAACTTGTGATCGAGTGGTAAAAAGATGAAATTAGAGTGTCAAGATGCTTCAAATTTGAGCCAACTGTTATGCCAAACTAAAAACATATCACCTTGAACATCTACACATATATGAATCCTTACCCTAGACCTATTTGCATATACGGGGAGAATATCTACTACTCCAAAAACTTATCTAGATTATTCTATAAACTTTTTTTAAAAAACTGAAAAATATAATTTATGAACTTTGAGATTTATTTGAGTTATCAAAAAAAAAAGTTTCATATATCACACACGTTGTCTTAAGTTTCGTATTGGACGGGGAGGTGAGGAGGAGACTAAGCTTTACATGTTTTGATACCTAATTGGAAGGGATTACACAATTCAAAGGCATTTGAACTTCTTTTTAGTCGAGAAAATATCGGTTTCTATGCACAGACTCGTTATTTCAATTTTGTTGGGAGTGGGTTTCATCAGTGGGTCCAATTAATTATTTTTGAAGGCCAGAGATGTGTTCTTTCTTAGTTTTAAATTGTTTATTTTGATGTCGTAAAAAAAAATTGTATATTTTGAAAAAAAATGGGGTTGTAAAACATTAGCTAATACTAGAATAATACTTCTAATAATCAACTTGTAGATTTAACGAAATTATTTGCTATTTCACTTTTAAACTAAAGCCAAAAGTTAGAATTAAAAGTATCTTTTTCAAATTATCAGTTAGAATGAAAGCCAAAAGATACATTTATGAACTTATCAAATTTTAAATTATAGCATACTAATACAATGTAATCGAATATGCTAAAAGAAATTTTCTTAAATTTTATTTTCATGAATATCAATCATCAGTATTGGCTTAATTATATTTATAGCAGCATAATATGTAGACCAGTATATATATATATAAACATCTATGCTTTAACAGATCATGTAGTTTTGTCCTCTTATACATTTCAATGTATAATCCACCTCGTATTCCACGGCTACATGTTCCTTATAAGTTCCAACTCATTCAATTACCATAAAAAAAAAGTTCCAACTCATTCTCTATATTTAGCATATCCAGCTCAAGAACCCTAATCATTAATCCCAGAAAAGGACACTTCATAATAAAGCCACAAACATAACTTAATCAAAAGAAAATAACCCACAAATACAAACAGACGTTGAAACAGCTCACACAAGAACATACAAAAAAAACTCGAAAATCAACTCAAGTGATTATTGATTTTTTTTTTTTTTTTCACGAACCTTGGTAAAGTCCATGTGAAGCAGCTTCTAATATACAATCCATAGCTTGAAACCCTATTCTCTCTTTCTCCAAATCATACACAACCTTCACATTCTGCTGCTGAAAGCTCCCAAAAATTCCTGCCGGACCGTAGTCTCCATCTTCCATATTCCGAAACAACAAGCATTTCACCACCGAGCCGTCGCTAGGTGCGCTCATCGCGTAAAACGAGTTGCCTTGCGGAAGAAGTAGGGATGCATTGTTCAAGAAATTGAACGTGATTGAAGGAAATACCATCGTTACGTCGTTGTCGAGACTAGTGAGATTGTTATTAGGACATGGGACTTTGTAGCATAGGTCAAAGCCTGTTCTTGATTCTGTTTCCATGGCTCTAGGATATGTGATGGTTGATTGGAGAGTTTTGAGGATTTCTGAGTAAAAGGGATCGGGTAAATGTGTGTACGTCGTACCTGAATCGATCAGCATTCCTCCATTTCCTTGTGAATCAAACTGTTTTAACTTTAAGGGAACTTCTGTGGCAGTGACATTTGTGCCTACTGTAATGGATTCTAAGCCAATGTAGTAGCTGTTAGGGTACACTGGAGTATTCAACATGGGGGTAAACTGCAAAGAGTTTGTGAGATTGACTGATAAAGGAGAGTCTCCTAGGATCAAAGGGCTTGAGATGTTAGGGTTGTTGACAAACTTGAAAGGCAAAAAACAATGAGAAAATCCCTTTTGAACAAACCCTAATTGCGATGGGAGAGAAAGTAAACCTCTTCCAAACCCGGCAATGCCAATAGGTTCATGGTAAGTGGATGAAACGCACCCAAAAGAGAATCTTGGGACATCCCTGGTTCGAGCCTTCAATATATCTCTTGTTAGTATCCCAGAGACAAGACCACCTTCACCATAAGCATAAGCAAAGGTGGGGCAAGGCCTTAAGCAAGTGGACTTGAGAAGCATACCCACAGAGCAGCCAGCTATTGCGCAAGGGTCAAAAGGATTGTCTGAACTATGGATCTCAACGCAATAGGAACTAGCACAAGAGGCTCTAAGAGATGAGGATGAGTGAAGAGGAGAAAAGATTGAAGATGATTTTAGATTGTTGTTCTTGAAATCATAACAATCTATGCAATCAAAACTTAGATTCCCACATGGTACCCAAGTTAGATCACTTCCTGTGTCCATGTACACTTGGACTGCTTGTGGAGGTGTTCCAATGTTTAAAGTTATCAAATAACCATCTCTCACTTCTCTCAAAGGCTCCATTACAACATCTACTGATGACTCTAATGGCTTCTTGATCCTTTCTTGGGTTTTAGACTTTGGTGTGGGAAGCGAAACACTTGATTTGGTCAAGGCAAGAACAAGAAAGGAAGATAACGGTGATGATGGTGATGATGATGATGAGAAGGAACTAGGGTTTTTATGTTGTCTTGCTTGGGTTCTGTTGGAAGTATCGAAAGATATTGTAATGAGTAAGAAGATAAACAAGAAACTGATTTTGGTTGCCATCACTTCTTACAAGATGATGGTTAGGAAGAAAGTGTTGTAAATGAAAGTTTTGATTTTGTATATGTGCTTTGTATGAAGTTAATTTTGGTATTTATAGGGATGAATTAGGGTTCTGAAAGCCTTTGTTAAAACTGTTTTCTGTACTTTATTTGCAGGAGTTAGTATATAAATAGTGTATATGATAAACTAAGCTCTATATGTACTCTCTTCCATGTGATATTTTAAGATAAGTCATTTTAAATTAGATATCATAAGCTTCTAATGGACCGCACTTCGTCTCACGTGGAATAAAGTACTGTTAATGATCATGAACTTAAGTCTTGAGAGAACCTACATGATAATAACTAAATCATGTATATGTGTAAAATATCTTCATTAACAAATGTAACCTTAAATTCTTTTTAAAAAAATTACAGAAGCCTAACTTTGAAAAAAAAATATAACCTTATATTCTTATAAAAAAACTTGTGGCTTTGGGACATTCTCTTATTTATTTGAAAGTGATCATATATATAAAATGTCAGTGGAAATTTATGAACAAAACTGTCGTGGTATAGACGTATAGTGGCAGATTATTTCTATGGTTTTATGCAAGAGACTGTTCTATTTACAAAACTCTAGTACATTAAAGTGTACATAGATTTCATAATGTCAAAGCGAATCAGATGGACAGTCCCTGTCATGAGTGATTTTCCTGTAATTCGGATTAAGCTTCACCTGTTTCAGACTGGATATAAAAAAACATTATATATGAAAAAAAAAAAAAAGGAGCTCAGCCGCAAGCCATCACATCCGAGAATGTTTAAAATATTTTTGTCAACGAGTTTGATGACGCGAGTTGTAGAGGCAATTCTCTATATATACGCAGGACCGTTTTTTTTTGCACCAAATATGATATGATTGAAACACATACTTTGATTCGTGTTGAAGTACAACTATCACGTCCAGTTTATTGATTACCAAACTATATTTCTAACCAGTTGATCTAATTACTTGTGGAATGAAAAGTTAAACTATATGTATATTATATATGCATTTACGTGTCTGTAATATATGAAACGTGAAATTTTTTTTTGTTTTTTAATAATGCACTTATGACTTCTCAAAATTTTCTATTGGCAAATAAAAAGGTAGTTTACATAGATGTTTACGAGGAAAGTACGTTATTACAGTATCTGGAAATATATCCATAAATTAAGGAAGACACGAAAATGAGGACTCAGCTGGTGAGGTGTACATGACTCATCCACCTAACTGTCTGGCCGTTAGTTTCCCGCTAATTTGTTTTTATATCTAATTATCTAGTTATATTTTACAAGTAATTAGACAAATGATGCATCAAGCTTTTTTCTATGTGAATAAAAAATATAATCAAACGAATTATAGACAATAATATATACAGATAATATTGTTTACGTACCAATCAGTGCACCATAAAATGTTAGTTGTCTATTATTTTGCATGTCATCCAATTAGAATCTATTCTTATGGAGCTTCACACGTAAGCCCCACCATAGATTGTCTTCTTTGCCAAACTAAAGTACATACACAAACTACAAAAACGAACACATTATATTTCGTACTTTCTTTTGTCTTTTTGGTTAGTTGTTATAAGTTATGACAACTATTTTATACATGAGTCGTGTGCGTACACCCGGCATCAATTCGGGGATTTTCTGCTCTCGGTTGAAGATTCACAGTGAACAGATGTACTATTTCTAAGGCAATTTGATCATTGACTTTCAAGATTTGCAACGGACGATAGTCACGGTACAAGAAATATAAATTTTTGAGGTACTAAAGGTAAACGACTCGAACAATATTGTATTGGTTGCGGTTGTATTATACTGTTACCTGAATCTGAATTTGGTAATGTGTGTATGTAAGTCGTGACGTTAAAAGAAAGTTACCTAAATATTAAGTTTTTAGTTGCAAAACGTAAACATTGAAATGTTACCAAACTTAAGGATTGGTTTGGGGCACGTTCATGCATTAGAAAAAGTTACCAAACTTATGATTTAAGATATAAGAAAAAAATATATTAAAATGTTCTTATTGATGCAAATTAAAAGATAAAAGTTTATAAGAGATTTTAGTGTGATGAAAAAATAACCTTATCAATAGATATTTATAATACAAGTTAAGATAAAACCATAATCGCGAATGTTTATAAATCGATAGAATTGAAAGTTGTAAAAGTGATTGATGTACTCTTATAATTTACAAAATAATAAATCAATATTTTTTAAAAATGTTATAGTATGATCTAACTAAGGGAATCGCCAAAGCGGACTTCATTTTGTCATTGCCAAAAATTTATTGGCTACGTTTGAACTGAAGTAGGTTGGAATTTCGGTTTGTTAAATTTGATGGAAATATACTGGACCAAAATACAAAGTTCGATACGGTTCAAAAGTGTCAAAATTCGGTTCGGTTAGGATAAGGAAATCATTGCAGAAAAGAGCTCCAGTGTCTCAATGATGATGCGATTGATCTTTAAAAAAACTTTCAGCCTCGTGTTTACAAAATGCATAAACCTTAGGCCCTTTTAATTAATTTATACCATCTTAAACTTGGGGAACAAAAGTCAAAAACCAGACATAGTCGCCTGGTCGGTCATATTAGTAAGAAAAGGAAGAGTTCAAGGACCAACTGGTAATTTCCAGAATATCACGGACAGGCGAAAAAGGTAAAAAGCCCTAACAAGGAGGTTTTAGCAAAGTGTGAGAGAGAGAGATTTTGAGCGACGAAACCTTAAAGAAGCAGGTGAGAGATGGATGATTCAATCGCTTAACAGTCCTTAATTTATGGTAAATTTCAATTCTTTTCGATGAATTGTTAAGTAAAGAAACCATTTTTTAATGAGTCTTCCATAGCTCTTGATTTGTCTCCCTGTGCCTCTAGGTTGGTGTTTGATTCCTCTCTTTGCCTTAGTCTTAGGCTCCAATGATGCTTTTCAGATATCTAGAGAAAGTAGCAAAGACTTTTCATTTTAACATCCGCATTGCTCATCGAAACCAAGTATCAAGGTCCAAACTTTATCATGTTTACAGTACAGTGAGATGTTTTCAAAGTGGTAGACTTGTCTGTGGGAATGATAAATCTTCTTTAAGACATTGGTCTCAGTCACCCACACGTGTTTTTGGGAACCGGGTTTCGCGAGCTATGAAGAACGAAGCTCAAAAAGCTCTCTTTGATTACTTGCATCATACTAGTACTCTTAGCTTTCTTGATGCAGAGCATATAAGTAAGAACTCTCCTCGGTTTGTTTCGTCTTTGTTGTCCAAGATTGATACTCGAAAGGAGGATATATCTCGGTCGTTGACTAAGTTTCTAAGGTACAATCCCATCAACGAGTTTGAACCTTTTTACGAGAGTTTGGGTCTGCGTCCGTCTGAGATCTCTCGTTTTCTTCAACGGGACTTGGTGCTTTTGAGTGATGACAGTGTCATGTTTGAGAATTTCCATGTTCTTTGCAATTATGGGATTCCTCGTAGCAAGATTGGTTGTGTGTATAAAGAAGCAAGAGAGATTTTGGGATATGAGAATGGGGTTTTGGCATCAAAGCTTCAAGCTTATGAGAGCTTGGGTCTTAGCAAGCCTATAGTCATTAAGCTAGTAACTTATTGCCCGTCGCTTCTGGTTGGTGGTATTGATGGAGAATTTGTGTCTGTGGTTAAGAAGTTAAAGGATTTAGACATCGCATGTGATTGGCTTGGGCGGTATTTGTCGGATAGAAAAACATATAACTGGAGCCGGGTTCTTGAGACAATGGAGCTTCTTGAGAAGATGGGATTTGAAGAAGAGAAGCTGAGTAGTCTTTTGAAAACATATCCAGATTTGGTTGGTGAAACTTCTGGGAAGAAAGCTTATGTTATGTTTGATAATTTGCATAAAGTGGGACTTCAGATGAATGAAATCGATCGGTTAGTGATAGACCACCCAGAGATGTTACGAGAAAAATCTGTGAAAAACATTTTGGGGGCTCTGAAGTTCATGACACGTATCAGAATGGAAAAGCAGTTTATCGTTAGGTTTTTACTGCATCACATGAAGCTTGTCTGCTCATCGTCTCTGCTAGGACCAAAAGCTGTTTGCAATAAATTGAAGATCGGAAGAGAAGAGTTACATCGGATCATAAAGGAAGAGCCTTTGAAACTGTTCAGCTTAGCTTCTAAAACAACAAATAGAAGAATTGAACTTGATTCGCTTGATTTCAGGAACGCAGAAAAGACAGCATTCTTGTTGAAGCTAGGGTATGTAGAGAATTCTGAGGAGATGGTGAGTGCTCTGAAGAAGTTCCAAGGGAGGGGAGATGAGCTACAAGAGAGATTTGATTGCCTTGTGAAAGCTGGTTTGGATTATAATGTGGTTACCGAGGTTGTTAAGCGGGCTCCTCATATACTCAGCCGGCCTAAAGAGGTTATAGAAAAGAAGATCAATCTTCTAACTGATTATTTAGGTTATCCAATCGATTCTCTTGTGGAGTCCCCTACATATTTGTGTTATAGTATGGAGAGAATACATCAGAGGTTCTCAATGTATATTTGGCTGAGGGAAAGAGAGGCAGTAATGCCGAGACTGACGCTAGGCACTATTATCGGTATTTCTAATACCCGGTTTTTGTCATACTTTGTTAATTCCCACCCTGAAGGTCCAGCTGCTTGGGAAAGTATAAAGAAAGAATCTACTTGAGGTGAAGTTTCATTGGCCAGTTCAACTTTATAACATCATTTTAGAATTGGTTGCGGATTTCTTTTGTGTTGTAGTATTTTGAAGGGTCATAGAATATATGTTGATGCAAGGTGAAGTACTTCGGCCTTTAAGCTTGACTGTAACGTCGGTGCATCAGTAAAGTGATATAAATGTTTAGCCCACAAATGGAACAAGGAAGGACTTGGGGAAAGCGGAAATAACTGTGATTCTCCTTGAGTATATAGCTAATGTTGATGCACTACTGAACTGGATGAAGTGGTTTTTCCACTGGACTGTAAAGCTCGACTTATCGGCCTGCCCTTTGTCGATAATATCTCTTCTATGGCTACCGAAAGGAGGAAAGGCACACCAGACATAATTCGAGATATTATGATGCAACTTGATTTGCTTTATCTGTGGAAAGAGACAAAGTATTGGTCAAGACTCAAGACCAAAGAATTGAGCTGACATCTATTTACTGGGACATACTATACCTGTGACAGTTCTTGTCCAGGATGCATTATTACAGGTTGTTTGGACCGATGATTTTTGTCCTTTATTCTTGTCCATGTCTTGCAACTATGTAAAGATAGCTATGACAAAAGATCATTTCTCTCATCTGTGTTTGGGAGATTTCTTATTTGTTTTAGTTTCAGCAGGCATCTGAGACTGAGTCTCTTTGTATAGTGTAAAAGTAGATTAAGATATTATAAACAAAAGGTTGCATGTAGTTAGAATGTTTTGGGTTAATAAGCATTCCCAATTTTACTGTTGTACAACTAACTACCCATCCCTCTTTATTAAAACTGAACCTAAAGTATCTAAAATGAACACCCAAAAAGAAAACTTTTTCATCAAAGATATCTAATCACATTCAACTTGTAGTACAGTTTCATGTTGAGTTGTTCAGACCATCTCTTAAAGAAGAAGAAGACGAAGAAGGAGAGGATGAAGCAGAAAGACAAGACCGCGCAATCTTAGATGCTTTATCTTTGCTATACGCCTTTTGGACATCATCCTTAAGCTCTCTATATCTCATTCTCTTCAATCTTCTCTCCTGTGGAGACCCCTTCTCTATATGTACATCATCGAGAATGTCTTCGTCTATGAACTCCTCCATGTACTTATCTAGAACCTCTGAGCCATATGGAAAATACCTTCGACCGGTCTCAACTGCATTGTGCAACGTCTAGTGAAGTCAGTCAAGAGAAAAATAAAAAGAAGTAAAGGAGTCGCTCACAAAGAGCAAAAGCTTTTCTTTTACCTGTTTTCATTAAAGCCTCCATACGAGCAAGAAGTCTTTTGGTTTGCATATGAGGAGTTTCGTTTAAATCAACCTGACTCAAGTTTCCGGTTAACCCTTTTGAGGGCGGTGGAAGACCCGTGAACTCGCTTGTACCTTCTACATTAGCAATGTCCATAGCCACTTTAGCTTCTGTTGGAAAGAACAACTGAGCAAGCCCCACTGCAAAAAAGGTTCCATGCTTTAACAAAAATGTCAAAAAAAAAGATACAGAAGAATTTGCCAATGATCAGTCACTTACCTCTCTTTTCTAAGTATAACAGTCTCATTTGGATATCTTCTGGCATAGAAAGAGAATACATTGGCGTATCAGCAACCATAGGGTTCCTCCTAACTTCTCTTTCCAAGAGATCTATACATAACCGTGCTTTACTAGATTCCCTCCCTTTCGCTGTTTTCGTATGATAATCCTTTGGAGTTGTCAACCTTCTACATATATTAACCGCACTGCGTCCATCACACGTAAAACCAGACGCATTGGCACCTTTCTTAAGAAGAGATATGATGATGGAAGGCTCTTTACGCATGGCGGCGAAATGCAGAACCGTGTAACCACGGGAGTTTCTGTGGTTGACATCACCCATATCAAGAGTAAGAATCTCCGCAACAACTTTCGGATCACTATACACCACGGAGTAATGCAGACCATTGGCTTCATCTAGAGTGATCTCTGACTCAGTCAAAAGTAGTTTCACAAGCTCAACGTCATCTGAATCCAACGCCTTAAGGATTTTCCCTATTCTCTCGAGCATTTTATCCGAAACCTTGGGACTAGTTTCTTCGTCTTGTGGAGACTTAAGACGAATCTGTTTAATCTTCTCTGCTACTTCCAGAGGAACCTCTTTTTCGATACAGAACCTGTAGAGATCTGACCTCGCCACTCTCTCGGTACATTGATCAAGCAGCTGAGTCAACTTACAGTTGAAAGCAACCAAAAGAATAGGAAGAACATTCTCAACAAGAGACTTCTCCACAAAGTTACAAAGCCGTCGCTGCAAACACACAACATGAAAAAGCACAAACCGTTAGTCACTCACTCATTGAGGTCTATGAATAAAGAAAACAAAGAGAAAGTTTAAAACACACCTGAAAAGATGAAACAAGCTCTGGCACTTGGAGAATAGATGAAGCATACATCAACTGAACAACAAAATCAATAGCAGGTCGACAAGAGTCATGAGCACAAACTGAATCAACACAAGTCGAAACCTCTAAAGGAAATGGCTTTAACCTCCCAGTGTAGATATAACTCAAGAAATAACAAAAAGCTTCATACCCAACAGCTCCATAAGGCAACATCTCTTTCAAATGGTACTTTGGTTTCTCAACTTTCGAACTCTTCTTATCTTTCTTGAACAAATCCTGGAAAAATTTGCTTCTTGCAGCTAAAATGCATCTATGAACACCAACAGGAACACCATCGACAATGATCTCTGCATCAGTGTAATCACAATCTGGATTACTTAAAAGCTGCTCCAGGTTGGAGCTGAGTTTGCTTAGACTAACAACCTCGAGATTAGACGCTGAGCTTGGTGAGAAATGATTAGACCCAATAGAGACATTAGAGAAATGAGAAGACGTGAAACTTAAAGATGATGATGGCTCAGTTAAAGTAGCCATTTTTTTTTCTCTTTTTTGCAGAAATTCTCACTCAAAGAAAAGCTCTTATCTTTGATCCATGTTGATCAAGAATTCACAGTCTAAAAATAGATTCAAAAGCCTTAACTTTACATTTCAGATAAGGAAATACAAACCCAGAACCCACAGAGGAAAAAAGAGTGAAACTTTGAGATTTTGTGGTATGATCTTATAAGGACAAGACAGAAGAAAAGTTCGAATTTTTCAGACAGAACATTAACTCTTGCAACCTCTGAAACAATGTACAAAGCAAAAAAGTCAAAATGAAGAAAATAAAAAATCTTGAAAAAAGAAGGAGCAGATCTGTTGAAGAATCAAAATCATGGGTTTGAGATCTGCACAGCAGGGAAATTGAGTAGAAGATAAGGAGAGATCAGAGAGAAGGGGAGATGGATGGAGGAAAGAACCAATTTGGAATCTGTTATCAAGAAAAAGGAAGAGACAGAGCAAAGAGAGAATTGAGGAAAAGTCAAGAAGGAAAGAGATATTTAAAGGATATATGAGTTTGAGAAGAAAGAGGACACAAACAGGTGAAGTGACGGTGAGAGAAAGAGACAGGCTTCACAATGTGAAGATGAGAGGAAACCAAAAAAGGAAAAAGGAAAAAAGAAAAAAGTTTAATAAATTTCAATTTATAATTGATGACGTAAGCGTAGATTGAAAACATGGTCGGTAAATGTATAAAGAAAGACGTTGGCAAAAAAAAAAAAAAGTGTATAAAGAAAGACTCAAATGAAACTTGACAAACAGAAAACAAAGACTGGAAAAATCCGTGTATGGAGGCCAAAAGGTAGGTTCCATGGCCACATTTCACTTTTTTTTAAAACGTGTAATCATAACTAAAATCGCATTGAGGTGAATCGAATTTAGTCTATAGTTTTTCATTCTTTATATAAAAGGTTTAGTTTATAATAGGTTTTGGTGGAAGCAAAGAATAAAGATAGATAATAGAGAAAGTTCAAAATAATAAAAGAAAGATAGATAATAAAAATATTTATTATGAGAAGGAGAAAGCATTTTAAGTTTTTACTGTATGACCAATTTTTTGTGTCATCAGTGTTCATATTAAATAGCAAAAGATATTATTGAGAAGGTATCATTAATGTGAAAAGGATTAGCAAATTTGTTGGTTTATATATTGTTTTCACCCCTTGGTTACGTTAATTAGTTATAAAGTTCTTTTTAATAATATACTAATACCGTCATAAGAAACAGCTGAGGTCAAAAAAATAGTAGTATTAAAGAAGTAGCCATCGTCACGAGTGATGACGGAACTGACGTAAGCAAATGCGAACGGCATATGTGATGCGGGTGCTGTGATTGATGACGTGGTATATAACGTCCGTTTCGAAAAAGCAGCTAAATCATGAAATTATAGTGATAAATAATAGCTAGTGGGTCTAATTATGTTGATTTTATAATATTGCGATGACCAAGTCATTGTTTACATACTTCTCTATTTGATAGCTCTGCTCTAGTATTCAAAAGAGAGATGTAACGTACGTTTTTTTAAAAGTTGTATGCGAAGAAATAAGTAAAAAATATACTGCTTGAATCGTTTTTTATATTTACTATAGTTAAAAACAATATTTCCTTCAATTTCAAAGACAATTTATAATGTCACATCTACTTTTAAGTGGAATTTTTTTATCATTTATTATTATATCATTAAAAAGACTTTTAATATAATTATGTTACAAACCTAGTAGTGATTATATGAAGTACATGTAAATATGATAAATAATTTTACTAACAATAATTCCACACGATTGCAGTTTTTTCTATAACATATGATTCCAAACGAGTTTTATTTGTAATAGATAATGATTTTCATGATATATTATACGGAAAGTTTTACTTACAAATTATAAACTTTGTTATAAATTTTATGATTGAATATATGTATGAAAAATATTGGTCGTCAATTAAAAAACTGCATTTACTATTCTTTTTCTTAAACTTTAATTTAGTGGTATGTGTTTCTTTTTAGAGAATTTGGGAAAATTAACCCATTTTGAAATCAAATTTGTCTCACTATACCTTTCTCAGATTTAATTGGAAGATTAATCCTTTAATTAATGATA
The DNA here is from genome assembly GCA_000411075.1 of Sisymbrium irio. Lineage (NCBI taxonomy): Eukaryota > Viridiplantae > Streptophyta > Magnoliopsida > Brassicales > Brassicaceae > Sisymbrium > Sisymbrium irio. Next base: position 22,083 of record KE155061.1, on the reverse strand, counting down.
ATCCATGTTTACCCTTTCTTAATCATAAGTTTTAAAATATTTTTAAAATAAATACAGAAAAGAATATCTAAAACCAAACAAATAAAAATCAAATAAAATAAATACACAAAAGAACCTACTTTACTCTCTCCGCCAAACTCACCGGGTTTTGTTCTCTCCGCCAAACTTTGTTCTCTCCGCCTTTACTCACTTAACTTTGTTCTCTCCGCCAAACTCACCGAAGTCGTTGCCCCCTGTTCTCCAACTCCATTTCTTGTCTCTGAAGTGGAAAGCGAGCGATTTATTTTGTTCTCCAACTTTGTTCTTTCCCCTTGTGAGTGACTTAATTGAGCTTTACTTGTACAATTTTGTTTCTGTTAAATTCCACATGTTTTGTTTCTTTATTTTGTGAAGATGGTGAAAGCGAGCCGTTTTTAAAGTAGTATTCTTGTTTTGGACGAGCATAACTAAACAATTGTGATGCTTCTTTCTGATTCGCAGTCAACATATGGATTTGTTTACTACTTTGACCGAAGATCTGCTGCTCTAGCTATACGGTCTCTGAACGGAAGACACCATTAAGACAAATCTTCATTGTTCTGTTTGCAACTTTATAGTACAAGCAATGGAAATTGGAACAGAAGATGAATTCCAAGGTTAGTCACATTTCAATTCGTATATGTTTTTCCTTACATTCACTTCAATTTTACATCGACTTAACAAACGTTATGTTCTATTTTCGTTTTTGTTGTGTCTATATAGAAATCGAGTTGCCAAACCATTTGTTTCAACCAGGATATGAGCCTCTAGTGACGCATATCAATAACAACTGCAAGATGAGTACGTTGAAGGCATTGAAAGATTTGTTGCCATCCGAGTACAAGGAAGTGAAGACAAAGTCAGTTTTTGCTCCTATCATTGCAATACATGAGTTAAACTACTCAGCAAGATTGATACACAGCTTCGTGTGTAGGCAACTGGTCACTTACAAAGTGTGTG
>KE155061.1:5518-20761 GCA_000411075.1 Sisymbrium irio | reverse complement strand
TTTCATCAGAATACATATTCTACGTCAAGGTAAAAGAAAAGTATACATTCTACCTAGGCAGACCAAATTTTTTTAAAAATTATTTAACTATGATTTTTAAGAAATATGAGAAACAAAAGTATTTTTATGAATGCTTGGTTCCTATTCTATGATTTTCATATTTTTTTGTATTTTTAAAATTTTTATTTTGAATTTCCATTTTTTTAAAAATGGCAAAATAGACTAAAAGTAAGAAAGGTGTAATGAGACAAATTGTGTTTTAATGTGGACTAAAAAACCAAATTTCCCTTTGGAAAGTAAAAACCCAATTCTTTAAGGGTAATTTAGTTCTATATCATTATAAACTTTAAAAATTAATTCTATAACATATGAAAGTTGAAAATTAAGCAAATAGCATATAGAGTAAAAACTCATACGAAACATATTCTCACTTTTTAAAAAAATTACAGAAGTTGCCATTATCGAAAATACTGTTCTTTAGATAATCAATTCATCAATTTTTTGTATGTTAACTCTAATATCAAATATGGTTAAGATGTTATCGTTATAACTAACATGTTAGAATCTTAATATCGTTAACATATAAAATGTATATATTACATGTTAACTCCAATATCATATATAATTTATGTGCTAACAATAATTAATTGTATATTGTTAACACATAAATTTTACATATAACATGTTAATTTTAATATCGGATAACATTTATCAGTTATTAACACATAAATTTTATATATAATCTGTTAATTCTAATATCAGATAACGTTTATTAGTTGTTAGCATGTAAGTTTTACTATTTAATTTTAATATCTGCTAACATTTACCAATTGTTAACACGTAAAATTTAAATATACATGTTAATTCTAATGACTGATAATATTTATCAATTATTAGCATTTAAGTTTTCTCTTTTCTTATAATTTTTTTTTCTCTTTTCTTTTTTCTTCCTCTTATCTTTCATTCTCATCTCCATTTTCAATATCTTTTTTTTCATTTTTCTCTTTTTCTTTTTTTCTCTCTTTCTCTCTCGATTGAATAATGGGATATTAAATAAATTTGATAAAAACTTTAGATAAAAAAATAATTATCATAATAGATATATATTACTGTATACGTCAGAAACTGTCACTTAATTTTTGAACTTTCTAATACTATTTTGTACAATTTCTCATTTTTTAACTCAAACATACAATGAATCTGTGTCGGTTATGCTTCTGCTGAAAAGCTACGCGAACAATACATTATATAAAAAGGTTTTGATATGATTATTTAAGAAAATCAAATCATTTGGATATATAATATGGACTAAAACAATCTAAAGATAATAATTTCTCTTTGTAAAGATTTTTCATAAAATACAAATAAAAATTAAAATCCGACAGAGTTTTCTACAAAGCTATTATATAATTTTGTGGAAATTTTTCTTTGATGGAATGTGGTTAACAACTCACTTAAAAAAATTATACCAAGAGGTTTGAGATTCAAATTTTAGAAAGTATATTTACATATCATATTTTACATGGTATAAGTAGAACTGTTTGTAAACTCATTCATCAATGTAAGAGCAGTTATATTGGTTGAAAACCTTAAAAATTCAACAAAAAATATTTTAATATAATTATATCTATAACTAAATTTTAATAACTTATTTAAAATTGAACTAATCAAAAAAGTATATGGTTTCACAGAATTTTCATAAGTTTTTAAGGGTTCTCATTTGAAAACTTTTTCTGTTCCCTTTCCTATTTTATTTTATATTTTATTTTTCTGCAATATTGAAAATTTTACTAAGAGCATTTTTATTCTTAAATATTCTCAAAATATTCTGGAACAAACAAAAATCAGTATTTTATCATTAATTAATTTTATGTTTTTATAGTCAAAATATTTTATTCATATAGAAATAAGCATTCGACACTCTCACTTAATTTTTATTAATTTTTATTTTATTTAATTATGAGATATTTATGTAAAATATTTCCAATAAAAATGTTGTAACGACTATTATAATTTATAATAATCATTATCATACTAAAATTTGGCAAGTAAATCAATGCTACTTACCAACCACAACAAATTGGTTTCCTTCTTTTAATTTCCAGTTACCAATTATTCAAAATTAAAAATAAAAGTCAACACTAATTTTCAGGATGACCATACTTTAATGGCTGAAATTTCTTGCAAACTCACCACAGGGTTTAGTTCATGAGTTCAAGTGGCCTGAGAAAGCGATTAAGTTCTGTATGTCTTGGTTATAATACCACTAAACCTCCTTGTTTGAGTTATTTACAATTTGAAAACATATTTTGTTTTTCAGAAAATTAATCAATTCAGTTGTTAGTGTTGATCCCTTTAAACTACTAATATATAATTTTAATATGTTTATTTAAGATGATTGTTTTCATCAGTCTATCTCGTAGTGAATTATATTTTAACAAACGAAACTTTAATACCATATAAAATTGATCAATGTAAAAAAAATGTTATGTATTACTTTTCCTTCATCTCTAAAGTTCAATATTTGGTCATCATTATATGAAATAAATAAAAAATCAATGAAAAGGAAAATTTTATACATTAAGATTTATAAAAAAAACACTATCTATTTCTCAAAAATATAGTATTTCTTAATGTATCTCCCCTTTATGGACCATGCAAGTTTTGGATACCCAACTTAAAAAATAACATGTCAAACTCATACCATCCCAAATCTTTAGTCAGACCAATTAATATTTTGTAGAAAGGTAAGTTGTCTTAATAACATAGTTTTCTTGCAGTGGTAATTCTGAAGAGTTAGAACTTGGTTTTCTTGTATCAAGAAATGCATGCTACAACAACGGTTTTGGCAATAATGGTGAAATGTTTTCACTTTCTAATTACTGATTTTTATTTTTTATCAAATATTTTTGAGGTTTTTTTTATTTCTACTGTCTGATTTCTAAATAGTTTGGTGAATTCAAATAATAATATTTATCTAAAATACAAAAATTATTATCATATTTTCGCAAAAGTATTAGAAATATGTCTGCTATTATAAATATATGAATATTTAATTGTTTATTTTGTATCTCGGATCAAAACCGCTATGGTATTACTAATATGTTTTTCAAAAAAAATCATTAACGTTTTTTATATTTTATTATTAAATTTGTTTTTTGATGTGCTCGATTTTAAATATATTTTAATAAAATCAAATGTTAAAAAAATATGGTATTGCTGGTCATATGTGTGATCCGTAAATAATACTTTGGGTTGGGAGTTTTCTGCTCTTTTTTTTGGTCAATTTAAAAATTATCTCCACTAATACAGTTTAGATTACTATTTTCTTCTGGTCCAAAAACAGTCCCTGTTACTTCTACATATAGTACTTTATTAAGAAAGAGTTGAATTATATAATGGTAGTTTTGTAGATTAATGAAACTTTATTTTAATTGCATAATTGATGTTGACTTATTAACGGTCGAACGCATGAAATGAAGCTTATAAATCCATCGAATGTATGATCCTTTATATAATACATAATTGATATCGGCGTGAGCCTGGCCAAAATTCCATGGAATGGAGTACTAATAGAGAATGTATGATCCTTTATATAGTACATATAATTTCAATTATGTTTGGTATGTTTAGTATATGTTATACTTTAACGTGTCACACTTTTAGTTCTTCTTCTTTCTCTTTTTTTTACATCCATTAGAAAATTATTGTGGATATTATTAATAGAATATATTATTGTGTAATCAAATAAACCTTGACGTATTTCGTTGCATCACTTTAGACATTTCTATATATATTGATATCGACTCGTGTGTCATGCGTTTTTGTCGTTTTTGTTCTCTCTATATATAAACGAATAGTCGTAAAAAAAAATATATATATATATATAAACGAATAATAATCCATGTCAAATATCATCGTAAACACAGCTGGCACTTTATTTAGTCCTCTATATATATATATGAGTCGTAAAACATTAACATTAACATTTTGTTTTACTACAAACCAAAACCTATAAAATGGCTACAACAACACAACACATGAATCAAATCTTCGTCGTACTTATCTTAGTCTCCTTTGCCATCTCTCCGACTATCTCAACGGTTCCCAAAGAATGCGAAACCGATTCATCAAAGAACTCTTGCATCGACAAAACCAAAGCATTACCTCTCAAAATCATAGCTATCGTTGCTATTCTCGTGACAAGCATGATCGGAGTCACGGCTCCTCTCTTTAGCCGATATGTGCCGTTCCTGAGTCCAGACAGTAAAATCTTCATGATCGTAAAGTGTTTTGCATCCGGGATCATCTTAGGAACCGGTTTCATACACGTATTGCCGGATTCTTTCGAGATGTTGTCCTCACCATGTCTTGAAGACAATCCGTGGCACAAGTTTCCCTTCTCCGGCTTTGTCGCTATGTTGTCCGGTCTAGTAACTCTTGCGATTGATTCCATTGCGACAAGTCTCTATACAAGGAAAGCTGTCTGTGACGACAGTGAAGATAAGACTACTCCAATGATAATTCAAATCGATCATTTGCCTATTACAACTGAAGAACGTAGCCCTACATGCTCAAAACAACTATTGCGGTACCGAGTTATCGCTATGGTTAGTCCATGCGCAATAGCTCGTGTTACATTAAAGTACTATATATTCCGAATTTTAAATATCCACATATTGAATTACTATAAATGTAAATTTAGGTATTGGAGCTTGGGATTATAGTGCACTCTGTAGTTATTGGACTATCGCTAGGTGCAACAAATGACACATGTACAATTAAAGGTCTTATTACAGCTCTTTGCTTCCATCAAATGTTCGAAGGCATGGGTCTTGGCGGTTGCATCCTCCAGGTAATTTTTCTTGTTTGTTAAATCCAAATCCGTTTTAATCTCTGATTCGAAACAATACTAAACAAACTTTAAAAGAATAATTAAATCGACACCAGTACCAAAATATATAATTTTTCATCAACCCATAAAGGTTAATCCATATGTTATAAAAACGTATAGATTGGAGGATAATAATGTTGAATTTTATGTTACTAAATGTTACTTTTGATAACTATGTATTTTTCTTAATAGAAAAGGTCATTGATAAAAAAGTGATGATTTTGGTATATTTTTAATTATATGTTCTTGGAATTAATTATAACCATATGACAATAAAAAATATATACAACTTTTTAACAGGCAGAGTATGCAAATGTGAAGAAATTTGTGATGGCTTTCTTCTTTGCGATTACAACACCATTTGGGATCGCTCTTGGTATAGCTTTATCGAGCATTTACACGGACAATAGTCCAACCGCANCAGCTCTTTGCTTCCATCAAATGTTCGAAGGCATGGGTCTTGGCGGTTGCATCCTCCAGGTAATTTTTCTTGTTTGTTAAATCCAAATCCGTTTTAATCTCTGATTCGAAACAATACTAAACAAACTTTAAAAGAATAATTAAATCGACACCAGTACCAAAATATATAATTTTTCATCAACCCATAAAGGTTAATCCATATGTTATAAAAACGTATAGATTGGAGGATAATAATGTTGAATTTTATGTTACTAAATGTTACTTTTGATAACTATGTATTTTTCTTAATAGAAAAGGTCATTGATAAAAAAGTGATGATTTTGGTATATTTTTAATTATATGTTCTTGGAATTAATTATAACCATATGACAATAAAAAATATATACAACTTTTTAACAGGCAGAGTATGCAAATGTGAAGAAATTTGTGATGGCTTTCTTCTTTGCGATTACAACACCATTTGGGATCGCTCTTGGTATAGCTTTATCGAGCATTTACACGGACAATAGTCCAACCGCATTAATCACGGTCGGGCTACTCAATGCATGCTCTGCGGGACTGCTCATATACATGGCGCTCGTAGATCTTCTAGCCGCAGAGTTTATGGGATCAATGCTCCAAGGAAGCGTCAAGCTTCAGCTTAACTGCTTCGGCGCGGCTTTGCTCGGTTGCGGTGCAATGTCAGTTCTCGCCAAGTGGGCTTAAGCTCTTTATAAACACTTCCAATTTCTATGGAACTGTAATGCTCTCTGAGTGTGAGTGTAAATAATATATTTGAAACCAAAAAAAAAATATATATTTCTCCGTATCATCATATATAAATGTGACTAAGCGAATGTGCTTTTTTTTTTTGGTGTCTCTGTTGTATTGTGAGTTTAACTTAACAATAAGTCTATAACTGAAATTCAATACATACTTTTATATCTGTTCAAATCTTTGAATTAAAATGCGCCTACGACGTAAAAGAACCAAAACCAATCCTGGAAATGTAAGAAAATACATAATAAGGCTTAAAATACAGACTCTTTAATTTAACTTTTAGGGATAGTCAGAAAAATTGTACCGAACAAAAATAGAATTATAGATAAATTAATTTTTTTATCGAAAAGAAAGATAAATTAATTTACGACCAAACATGCGTGGTCCATGACTCCATGGTGCTATTTCAAAATAAAAATAAAATTTAATTTCGAAATAAAAAAATACTCATGTGAACGAAATACTCCACGTTAAAGATTTAACTTAAATTTTAGAGAAAGTTACAATGGTAGCCCGGAGATCATTCGCTCTTACTTCTATACCTAGCTCTCACTTAGTTGTATACTATACCTATAACAATTAGTGTGCACGTAATACAGCAATGACATTTATGTTCGTGTTCTCTTTTTCTTTTCATACCAGAAGACCCTTTTTGCCCTACCAGACACTCTCCATCACACATAAAACGTTTATAAAGATAAATTCTGATTGATACTTTATTTGACGTATTTTTTTTTTTTTTTGAAACATCTTTTTAATATATTAAACTGTAAAAGGTTGGTACAAGTAGTCTACCATCCAAACAGGAGGAGAAGTGTAAAGAATAAAAGCAACATTACTATTATACACCTCTTTTGATATTTTATCAGCAATAATATTACGTTCTCGATTCACATGCTCCCAAGAGCAGAGTGGAAGTTTCCGAATCCAATGGTGGATATCGTAGAGCCATGTTCCCAGTGCCATACTTTGCTGGTTACTATTGATAATATTTGTTAATTCCAAGCAATCCAAGAATCCATTTGCCTCCGCTTGTATGGAGGACCTAACCTGATCCAGACATGCATAGCCTGATTCAATATGACGCCCATTATGGTCTCTAACAATCCACCCCACCCCCATGAACGAATCTGCACTTCTATAGCTGCTATCGAAGTTACATTTTAACCAGCCCGCTTGTGGTGGTTCCCACGCTTGACTTGTAGTTCGCCTCTCTTGTTGGTGGCCAATTACACCTGCACTTGGGTTTGCTATTAACCATTCAGAGACCGCATGAATACTACGAGTTACCTCATTGTGTACGTGGGCGTTACGTGCTTTGAAGATAAAGTCATTCCTTGCTTTCCAAGTCGTCCACATAATCCAAATAGGCAACAAGCGTCTTTCTGGAGGTAAGCTCTGAGTGTCTGTGATTAATATAACCCGGTTGATATTTTCCTCAAGATTATTTGCCGATGGCAAAAATTGCGCAAATTGGGCATATCTCCATATTGCCTGAGCATGTTGGCATTCAAATAATATATGATTCATCGTTTCTTCAGCTAATCCACACCTCTGACAAATAGAATCTGTTGTTACCCGTCGTGTTTTTAGATGTTCCGCTGTTGGGACAGCCCCTGCAATTGAGTTCCATAGAAAATGTTGGAGTTTAGGTGGGACTTTTAGCTTCCATATCTTTTTCTTGAGTTCTAAATCTCCAGCAGGAGGCAGTATCATATCCATTGGTGGTACCAGATGAGTTGCCAGCCAGTACCCTGATTTGACTGAGTATACTTTATTTGACGTATTATCCACACTACTAATTAATACTAAATTCTTATTTATAAACTGAATTAAGATCATGTAATGTTTGATTGGTATAAATACATTTTTGATTTGCTGAAATAGGCACAACTGTTATACTTGATGATATTATTTTACCTCCATAAGATTTTAATGCGACTTGGGTAAAGGCAAGATCCGTACAACACCATATATCTGTGACCGTACGCGTTGTACGACTTGGTAACTTGGGTAAAGGCGAGATCCGTATAAAATATTGCAATCTCATTAAATCACAGCATCAACAATATTTTTTTTTAGCTAATTAATACTTCCCCTTCGTCTCGTTCTTTCTCTCTCTTAAGATGGTACATGTTTTCATTATTCAACGTCAGCAAAATTCTGGCATGGGAATAGCCTGTCAAGTTTTTTCCTATAAAGTTCAAGTCGTATAACATAGCCCAAATATAACTCAAGAGTACAATATAGATGTTTAAGGATATGTCTTATTAGGAAGAATGTGCAGAGATATATACAAGACAGAGTTACCTAATTATGATAAAGTATCAATCATAATAAAGTCTAAATCTATACTATAAATATATAGATAATACGCTCCCTCAAGATGGAGGCTTCTGGAAGACTCCAATCTTGGAGCAAGCATGATGAAACCTTGAGCGAGGTAGTGGTTTCGTTAGTGTGTCGGCAAGCTGGTCTCTCGTGGATACGTGTGAAACTCGCAGCATTCCAGCTTGCACTTAGTTCCGCACAAAGTGGTAGTCAATTGCAATATGTTTCATTCGAGAATGAAAAACACGATTTGCACATAGATATGTAGCGCCCACATTATCACAGTAGATTACTGGTGCGGTTGGAAGAGCAATGGACAGTTCCGTGAGTAATGAACAGATCCATCTTACCTCTGCTGCTGTGTTTGTAACAGCCCTATATTCGGCCTCTGTGGATGATCTCGCGACTCCGTTCTGTTTCTTCGAGGACCAAGATATTGGGTTTTGTCCAAGGTAGAGGATATAACCATTTGTGGAGACAAAATCATCTGTGTCTCCAGCCCAATCAGCGTCAGAGAAAGCATGTAAAACTGTTAGAGCTGTTTTCCGAAGTGTAATGCCATGTGTCTTAGTTCCAGCAAGATATCGTAGGACTCTCTTTGCAGCTCCCCAGTGATCTGTAGTTGGCTTGTGCATGAATTGGGATAATTTGTTGACAGCATAGGAGAGGTCAGGTCTTGTGAATGCCAAAATATTGGAAACTGCCCACGAGAGATCTGTATTTGGCAGGGTCCTTCAGTGGGCTACCATCGTTGATAGATAGTTTTGGTGAGGTTGGTAATGGTGTGAGCACAGGTTTGGCATCCTCCATGTTGTACTTGTTGAGAAGATCCGCAATGTATTTGCGTTGCATAAGATGTATTCCAGAGGGTGATCGAATAACTTCTACCCCAAGAAAATAGTGAAGATCGGTTGGGTCTTTGATAGAGAATCGATCTTGAAATTGTTGAAGAACTGTCTTGATGCATTGATTGTTGTTGCCAGTGACAATAATATCATCGACATACACCAGAACATATACAATCGTGGAGCCAGAGCGATAGATGAAGAGAGATGGATCAGCTAACGAGGGTACGAAGCCTGTGTTGATAAGATGTTGTTTGAGTGAAATATACCAGGAGCAAGGACCTTGTTTGAGTTCATATATTGGTTTGCGTAGACGACAAACATACAATGGGCGATATTGATCAATAAAACCAGCCGGCTGGGACATCAAGTTGTTTCAGCGGCCAATCTTGTGTTGCACCGATATGTAGAACAAGTCTGATTGTGGTTGTTTTGATGACAGGGCTGAAAGTCTCTGCATAGTCCAGCCCGTATTGTTGGGTGTACCCTTTGGCGACCAGACGTGATTTATGTCGTTCTATATCACCATTGGCTTTGTATTTTGTTGTGAAGACCCAACGACAACCCACCAAGTTTTGTTGTGGCTGCGGTGGTACAAGATCCCATGTGTGGTTGGCAATATGAGCATCAAACTCTGTGGAACATGCACATCTCCAAACTTTATCTTTCATGGCTTGGGAAATCGTCGATGGTTGAGCGATGGGTGTTGAGGAACCTACAAGAAGAGATAATTTTTGTTTGGGCTTATGTATGTTGTTTTTGGCTCTAGTTTGCATTTTATGGATATTTTGGTTTTTTGGTTGATTTGGTTGTTCGGGTTGTTGGTTGTTTGGAGACTGAGGGATCATATTTTGGTTTGGACTAGCTTGGTTGGGGTTGGGGCTATTTGATTGTGACTGTGTCTCGGTTGTGGGTTGCAACCGATTTTGAGTGGGAGCAGTAGGCTCCATACTAATCGGGTTTGGCTGAGTCGAGGGATTTGACTCATTATCATTTGAGGCAGTGGGCTCCGGGATGGTGTTATGAGACATTGATGAAGAAGAGGTAGGAGAAGAAGAAGAAGAAGAAGTTGGAGTATGCAATACCTGAGTTGGAGTTGAATTTGTTGGTGATTGTGATGGCGAATGGTCAGAGTGAAGATCCGAGTGCGGGGGTCCGTGTGGATTAGTCGTATTGGCAAGGCGAAGTGGAACTGGTATTGATGGTGAAAATGCAGAGGCCGTTGTATCATCAATATTGTTACCTCGTGGCTGTAGTTCCTTCTGATCGCGAAAAGGAAATTTGGTCTCGTCAAAATGGACATGGCGAGATGTGTAAAATCTTCATGTTGGTAGATGAAGACAATAATATGCACTCTGAGTGAGGGAGTAGCCAAGAAATACACATCGAAGAGATCTGTCCTCCAGCTTATGATTTGTATACGGTCTAACCATGGGAAACAGAGGCAGCCGAATATCCTCAGTTTGTCATAGTTTGGTTGTTGTCCAAACAGCTTCTGAAATGGAGATAGCATCTCCAAAGTCGTAGTCGGCATGCGATTGAAATGGAGATAGCATCTCCAAAGTCGTAGTCGGCATGCGATTGATCAAATATACTGAGGCAGCAAATGCGTAAGGCCAGTACTTCTTGGGGATTGATGCTGTAGTCAGTAGCGTGAGGCTTGTTTCAACAATGTGTCTATGTTTCCTTTCTGATAAACCATTGTGTTCTGGTGTATGTGGAGGTGAGGTGAGATGGGAGATGCCATGAGCAGAGAGAAAAGATCTTAAGGCCAGGAATTCACCTCCATTATCTGAGAAGAGGCTACCAATGTGGATTTGAAAACGGTTTTCAACTAAGGCTTTGAAGGCTATGAATGTCTGTTTTACATCGGATTTCCTTTTGAGAGGGTAAAGCCAAGTGTATCTGGTGAAATGATCAACCAAAACAAGATAGTATTTGTAGTTATCAGTTGATAAAATGGGCGATGTCCAAACATCCGTAAAGATAAATTCTAGGGGGCGTTTTGAGAGAATAGAGGAATGAGTGAAAGGAAGTTTGTGACTTTTTGTTAAGAAGACATTCAGAACAAGAAAAGTGTTTAAGGTTTGATGATGAAAATGGAACTGATAAAGTAGAAACAATAGACTTTAAGACGGCTTCAGATGGATGACCCAATCTCGTGTGCAATGAGGGAAGATCTGTTTTCTGACCAGGGTAGGAGAGGAACACTCGAGCTTGAGCAGTCGTCATTGGCCACTAAATAAAGTCCACACTTAGTTTTGCCTTGGAGTAACGAGACCCCCGTACTGAGATCCTTCACCTGAAAGGAGGCAGGGAAAAATTCGATAGACACACCATTAGCATTACAGAGACGATATACCGAGATTAGTTATTTTGTATATCTGGAACGTATAGTATTTGATTCATGTTTAAAGAGCGAGTAGGAGTTATGAGAGATTTGGAACCCGTATGTGTAATGGACAAGTTGGATCCATCAGCTATCATCACGTCATCTCCACCAGTGTAAGGTTGGTGCATGGCAAGGTTGTTCAGAACAGAGGTGATATGATGAGTGGTGCCAGAAGCAAAGATCCAGTCATTTGATTGTTGTGGTGTGACGGAGACAAGATTCACTCGTTGTTGCCAAGGGCGAAAGGGATTTNTTTGAAAACGGTTTTCAACTAAGGCTTTGAAGGCTATGAATGTCTGTTTTACATCGGATTTCCTTTTGAGAGGGTAAAGCCAAGTGTATCTGGTGAAATGATCAACCAAAACAAGATAGTATTTGTAGTTATCAGTTGATAAAATGGGCGATGTCCAAACATCCGTAAAGATAAATTCTAGGGGGCGTTTTGAGAGAATAGAGGAATGAGTGAAAGGAAGTTTGTGACTTTTTGTTAAGAAGACATTCAGAACAAGAAAAGTGTTTAAGGTTTGATGATGAAAATGGAACTGATAAAGTAGAAACAATAGACTTTAAGACGGCTTCAGATGGATGACCCAATCTCGTGTGCAATGAGGGAAGATCTGTTTTCTGACCAGGGTAGGAGAGGAACACTCGAGCTTGAGCAGTCGTCATTGGCCACTAAATAAAGTCCACACTTAGTTTTGCCTTGGAGTAACGAGACCCCCGTACTGAGATCCTTCACCTGAAAGGAGGCAGGGAAAAATTCGATAGACACACCATTAGCATTACAGAGACGATATACCGAGATTAGTTATTTTGTATATCTGGAACGTATAGTATTTGATTCATGTTTAAAGAGCGAGTAGGAGTTATGAGAGATTTGGAACCCGTATGTGTAATGGACAAGTTGGATCCATCAGCTATCATCACGTCATCTCCACCAGTGTAAGGTTGGTGCATGGCAAGGTTGTTCAGAACAGAGGTGATATGATGAGTGGTGCCAGAAGCAAAGATCCAGTCATTTGATTGTTGTGGTGTGACGGAGACAAGATTCACTCGTTGTTGCCAAGGGCGAAAGGGATTTGGTGGCATCGAAGATGAAGATGATGACAGTTGTTGGAGTTGTGGACATCGGCGTGCACTGTTCCTTGTGTATAACAGAACTGGCACTTGCCAAGGTATGGTCTTGAGGTGGCCACGCATTGTTGTCATAACGTGGCTGGTAGTTCTGCAGTCATGGTGTTGTGTTTCTATTGTTGTTGTTGGAGCGATTGTTGTTGTGAGTAGGACGACTCTGAACATTGTTTGCGGAGATCGGAGTAGCAATGTGGAACTCAGTTGTAGCTAGCGTACTTAGCAGTTTCGCTTCCTGATTAAGGAGACGTTCGTGGATCTCTGTGATCGATGGCGGTGTGTCCTTTCCTTCGATCTGATCTACCACCGTTTTGTAATCTTCCGGAAGACCATCAAGAATCAACTCAACGGCATCTTCATGATCATAAGGCTTCCCGAGAATAGCAAGTTGATCTAAACGTGTTGTTATGCCTTGAACATATTCATCGATTGATTTTGTACCTTTGCTAACATGTTTGAGTTGTGTGCAAAGTTGTTTGATGTGTCCACGAGTTGGTTTGGCATATGTGGAAGCAAGTGTGTGCCAGATCTGTGTTGCCGTGGTGGTACGAGAGACAAGCGGTTGAAGTGGCATGGTGATGGAACCCAGCAAGGCACTGTAAATTAGTTTGTCTTGACGGTGCCACTTGACGTATGCAGGATTTGGTTGTGGTACCTCATTGAGAAGAACTGTCGTATTTGGGATAGGAATGGATCCGTCAAGGTGGCCACCAAGGCCATAACCATCGAGGAAGGCTTGAACCTGCAAACTCCACATGAGATAGTTGGAGCTTGTTAGTTTCGTGACATGGGACATATTGACATTGAGGACTGTTTCATTATTGAGAGGGATGGTTTCGTTGTTTGTTTGTGTTGCCATGGCGGCTAGAGAAGAAAAATTTTTAGGTATTGGAGCGATGGCTCTGATACCATATAGATGTTTAAGGATATGTCTTATTAGGAAGAATGTGCAGAGATATATACAAGACAAAGTTACCTAATTATGATAAAGTATCAATCATAATAAAGTCTAAATCTATACTATACATATATAATATGTATAGATTATATACAATAAATCTAAAGAAACAAAAAAAAGAGTTTACTATAACAATTATAATGGCGGCTTCAGCAATAATCGTGGCTCTTCTTTTTGCCCTAGTCCTTATCAGCTTCACCGTATCCCCGGTGATTTCAACGGTGCCAGAGGAATGTGAAGCCGAGTCAACAAACCCATGCGTCAACAAGGCTAAAGCCTTACCTCTAAAAATCATATCTATTGTAGCCATCCTCTTGACAAGCATGATACGTTCCATTTCTCCATCCAGATGGAAACGCTTTTACAATCGTTAAGGCTTTCGCATCGGGAATCATCCTGGGAACAAGTTTCATGCATGTTTTACCTGACTCTTTCGAGATGTTGTCATCGGAATGTCTAGAGGATGACCCATGGCCCAAGTTCCCATTCACGGGCTTTGTCGCTATGTTGTCAGGACTTGTCACTCTAGTCATCGACTCCATGGCTACGAGCTTCTACAGTAGCAAGAACGGTAGTGAAATAGTGCCTGCTGCTAGTAATGATGATCAGGAGAGAGCGAGCAGATGATAACTCATGGTCATAGCCACGGTCACGGCGTTAAATTAAGTACTAAAGATGATGGCGGCTCACAGTTATTGCGGTACCGCGTCATTGCTATGGTTAGCACACCACATAAAAGTACCATTTCAAAGTGATATTAGTTATACCAATTTAGTTGACCATTTCCTTTCCATGTATGGTTATATAAACACACACATCGATAGGTTTTGGAGCTGGAATTATAGTTCACTCGATCGGTGGTCATTGGACTATCTCTAGGTGCAACTAATGACGCATGCACCATTAAAGGTCTCATTGCAGCTCTTTGCTGCCATCAAATGTTTGGAAGGCATGGGTCTAGGCGGCTGCATCCAGGTAACGTCTTACGAAGGTGCTTTGTTACAGTATATATATTTACATATTTTCAAGGAAATAGAAAATATAAACTAACCAAATCGAGATAAAGCTTGGATTATTCATATCTTATATTCCAACTACAGAAGATATCATTACTTGTATAATTGTTTATTAAAGAATATGGTAATTGTGAATAGGCCGAATATACGAATGTGAAAAAGTTCGTGATAGCATTCTTTTCGCGGTTACAACACCATTTGGAATCGTTTTAGGGATTGCATTGTCCAGCATATACAGGGATAACAGTCCAACCGCCTTGATCACTGTCGGGCTGCTCAACGCCTGCTCCGCAGGACTCCTCATCTACATGGCCCTCGTTGACCTTCTAACAGCGGAGTTCATGGGACCAAAGCTTCAAGGTAGCATCAAGCTTCAGATCAAGTGTTTCTTTGCCGCTCTACTTGGCTGCGGTGGAATGTCAATCTTGGCCAAATGGGCGTAGAAACTTTTCAAACTCTTCTATGAAACTATAATTGTATTGAATGAGGGTAAATAA
>KE155060.1:341381-351984 GCA_000411075.1 Sisymbrium irio | reverse complement strand
TTTCTCAAGAAATCATTCATTCATATACCTGAAGCAAAATCTTCCCAAGTGACATTCTCATTTGCCACCCACTGCTAAAAGAAGCCACAAGCCTATCTGCATCCTCGGAAGAAAACCCTAGTTCCGGCATTAGCTTACTGATCTTCGCATCGACAGAATCCAAGTCAACCTCTTGAGCTCGTCTCTGCAACGAATCGAACTCGTCGAGTAACCTTCCCATTAGGTCTAAATCATCAACAGCTCCTTCTATCGCCTTCTGCAACTTGTCAAGCTTCCTCGCTACTTCCATCTCTTCCTCAAACGCACTCATGAACTCTTCCTTCACTGTCCTGCTCATCGAAACCTCGAATTCCTGACTCAAGAAAGCGACTTTCAAATTGGGTTTGGCTCTAATGACGTTTCCCGAATCAGGTTCCTCTTGACCCGTGATTATCCTGAGCTGCGTCGTCTTACCCGCACCATTAACACCGATCAACCCTACTTTTTCACCTTTCTTCACTTCCCAATTCACGTCCTTGAGCACCGTCACGCCTTCATAGCTCTTGCTTATGTTTTCAAGTCTCACTCCAGACGAAATAGCCGACGCACCGTCGTTTGAATGCTTAACGATAGGCTTACGATCGTGATCTTCTGTCGAGAAGAGCGACTCGAGCTCGTTTGCTGACAAGTTGGAGGTGATGGAAGGAACTTGGGCTCTGATATTGGAAACTTCTCGTCTAGGGTTAGAAATAGAGGAGAGTTTGAGGGTGAATAGTGTAGGGCAAGGAAGGGGACTAGTGAAGAAGGTCGAACGAAGTTTTAGGCTATGGAGATTCGTCGTTAAACCCATTTTCTGGTTTTAGATATCAAACGATTAAACGAACAATTCTGATTGTTAAAAATGTTGTTTTGACAACAAAACAAAACAGAACAAGAGTGTTCAACGACTCTGGAGTTTTCTATTGCGTGAGCAAAGAGTCTCATGACACACGTATGTCAACTCAAGGCTCATAAACTGCCACGTGTCGATACTTTTAACCACTGTCTAGATTACCACGTCACCGTCGTCAAAACGCATAAAGAGCTCATAATTATTCGTCAGATGAACACTCCAAATTTGTGAACAAAAACATAAAGAAGTTAATAACAACTACTACAATTTTAAAGGTAACTAATTTATGGCTATAGAACAAAAGAGAAGAATCAATAGATAGACTTCATAAATATAAATATTATATTTCCCTAATTATAAAGTCTAAATCACCTTGTATATCTGTATACGATGCAAGTAAATCAGTTGGATCTTCTCCAGTAATCAACAAGTTGGGAAAGAACAAATAAACTTTCCATCATAAACTCTTAGTTAATTATTACTATACATTTAACGTCTTATAAAAGAAACCCCACATTAAAATCTTCTTCTTCGTCGCTCTCGATTCACGGTTTTCACAAAGGCATGAAACTCATGGACGGCGTGGCGTAAAATTAATATCTTGATTTATTGAGGTAAATGTTTCTGCTACTATTATAGTTCCAGTTACTAAAAGAAATAGCCATTCGATAATCACCACTAAAAATGTGATTTTGTTTTCTTGTTTGGACAGAGCATTTTTTCTCAAGTAATATAAACATGTACCAAGAAGCTCTGCAGTTTTATCATTTGTGGAGACTTGCTGTCCAAGAAAGAGACGAAGCGAGAGAACATCTGATGCATTCACTCGCCGAACTCACTCAGTTACGAGAACTCTTCAACACCATACTGTTGTCCGAAGAAAAAATACCCAGTTACTACCAAGAAGCCGCAGATGAATCTACCGGTCATCAAAACTGTAGTTACAATCTTTTTCCCGGCGATTCTTCGTCGCCGTTGGATTTCATCTCTGACCTAAGTGCTAATCCATATTCGTTTGATTTCGTCTCTGACCTAAGTGTTAATCCATCTTCGTTGGATCTCAGAGTTCGGTCGAATCAGATGCGTTTTGTGGTTGAGAATATGAGAGACTACGAAACCGTTGTACTGGAGATGATCGGAGGAGTGTTGCCGGAAAACGGTAAATTTTTGCAAGCTGTTAGTGAAGCTGGATCGTTGGTTGAGTCGCTGTTCATAGCCGGTCCGGTTCCGAAATGGAGAAATTCTCCGGTTCAGTTGTCCAGTCAAAAACCGGTTTTGAGTAATAATATCACTGGAAATTGGAATCGCGGTGGTTTGGAGTTTGGTTTCCATAACCGGTGTCACGCTTCAGTTTGATGTCTTAAGTTCCGAATGAAATATATTCGGTTCGGTACATTCGAACTGCTACTGCTAAAGAATTTATTTAAACCAATCAGATAAATCATATTGTCATTTTATTTTCCTTTATTTTATTTATCCAATTTATTCATAATGCATTTTACTTGGAATTTAGGAATACAGTATATGAGTTTTGTTTCCTTTACAATTTCATTTAAATACCGACGACATCAAAATATCTGTGGGAGTTTGGAATTATCAAGGAGAATAGTGATGAATCATGGATCTTTTTACTATTATATGTTTGACAAAAGGTAATCTGCTGGTCAGGGTTTCTGGTTTAATCTCAACCAGACGAATTTCACAACTATCGGATCTCTTGGTCCTGGGGCCATCTGTTCTTCGTCAATTGGGCTTCTCTATGGGCTTTGCCATCACCATTTATTTCCTTGGTTCATTTTCGTACACCTTCAAATATTAAAGATATCATCTCCTCTGACCCTGATATGTTGACAGAATTTTTTTATTTAAAAAGGGTTAATGTACCTATCAATTTTTAAATTTAATATGGAGTAAACTATTTCAAACCTACTCTCTAGTCATAACTCGAATTATGACTCTGAACCAAAATGTGATGGTTGCAAGTAAAAAGAAGAAAAACTTAGAATACAATGGGGTCAACATATCAAAATTTCAACACAAATACTTAAATGCCCCCGACATCAGATTCTTTAATTTGACCAACACCGAAAGAGAGAGAGAGAGGATAAAAAGTCTAAATGGCACTCTCGTGATTATTACACGCTACCTCGGACTTTCCGTAATTGTTTAATGTTACATTATCATTGGACGCGACCAAAATAAATAATAATTTGATTGATATAAATCGAGCTGTGTTTTTGCTGTAATAACTTCACAATCTTTAATTCTCTTATAATTGAGTTCTGTCTCTCCAGCTTCTCTGTTGCTAGAGGATCATCAACGTCAAAATCTAAACAAACAAAAAAACACTCAGAAGAAAGCTTAATATCTCTCTGTCCACAAACTTCTCTTTTACAGATTTTTGAATCAAATGGAGGAGGATCGAAAGGAGGTATAAACCATCTTCTTATCTTCTTTATCTGTTTTAGCTCTCTTCTGTGTTGTTTGTTTATCGAGATATTTTGTTTAGAACTAAGAAAATCGAAGATCTGCTTATTTTGTTGTACCGTTTGGATTTTGTCGGGAATCGAACATGTGCTTTTAGACTTTTTTGTTTTAACAAGCTCCAAGGACTTACTAGTGATGACACGATTTGATTAAAATCTGCGTCTTTGGTTATGGAAAACATAAATTGAGTAAAGCTTCTCCCTTTTTTTTTCCAATCTTGGAAGCAGGAAATTTTGTCATTACGAGGTATAGAAATTCTCGGTATTTTCAAACTTTGTGTTACCTTTATTGGTTTGATAAGAGGGCAAATCCTTTACATTCTCAAAGCTTGGAAACAGTTCAATAAAGTCAAGAACTTTGCTTTTCTTTTTCTCACCTCTTCGTCTTCCTCCTTATTTTTTGTTCTCACGATGCATCGCTTTGTAAATAGCTCTGTGTTTTTTTGAAGTCTATGTGCATTTAAGTATGAAACCGCTTAATTGCTTGAGTGCTCTTTATTCAAATTTTTTGGCTTTGGTTTGCAGAAGAACTCTCCATGGCTATCAGTGCCACAGTTTGGTGATTGGGACCAGAAAGGAGGAGGAACGATTCCTGATTACTCTATGGATTTCACCAAGATTAGAGAGATGAGGAAACAGAACAAGAGAGACCCTTCTCGAGCCAGTTTAGGCAACGAGGATGAACTCAGTAAGCCACCCGAGTCAGCAACACCAACCGCTAAGCTCACCACCGTCCATAGCGAAAACCAACAACACTTCTCTCCAAGTCACCGTCACCAACCACACTCCCCTTCTGTAAGATTCCAAACCACTTTTGACATAAATATTTGCATTTCTCATCGCACAAATCCGTATTTAGATTTGCATTATTATCATTAGGACGTCTTAGATGATGTCAATTTGGTTTTGTACCTAAATGTATCTTGTAGTATATTTTAAGGACCTGAAGTTATTGATTATAGCTTCATTGAACCCGTCTTGGTTATGACTATGAATTAAGATGAGAATTTGGTGCGGTTGTTTGGAAACAGGCAAGGAGAAGCATCTTCAGCTGCTTCAACTGCTGCGTTAAAGCTTGAAGGATTCCTTCCCTAGCGAAGAAGCAGTTTTATATTTTGACTTTGTCATTCGAATATGGAAAATGTAATGTGTTGACACTTTTATGTTATATACTAGTCTGTTTAATTCTCCTCATCTCGTTCCTCACACTACTCATAGCACACTGTATCTCACGCTCAGACATCACGAATTCGAGATAACCCATACCGTCGAGCTCTTTACCAATCAATCTCTGGTTCCAAAGCAGTAGTCTCTCCTTGTCGGTTTTCAAAATCTCAATGTCATACGCCAGACGTTCATGCAGATCATCATGGTCTTGGGTATGGCGTGGCAGTAGGCTGTCAAGAGAGCTGAGCCGGAGTTCTCTAGCCCTGTGCCTCAAAGCTGTTCTTCTCTTTTGCAGAAGACATTGATGTTGGTAATCCTCTTCCTCCATTGTTTCAACCCAGTCGCCCCCCATAACATCGGAAGCTGCTATCTTCCTCTTTGAATATTCATCGTATGCCTTTGCTTGTTGGACCTCCAAACTGTGGTATCCCTGCGTTAACATACTTTCAAGTGATTCGAGCTCGGTGTAGCTCAGACCGTCGAGACCGTCACCATTCAATTTCTCGTTAGTAATTTGTAACTGCGCGATTTCGGCCTCCAATTCCTTGAGATCTTTTCGGAGCCCTGTTATTTTACAACTGCGGCTGCGGGTGCTTAGCGGCATCTTGTTCTTCCCTTCTCCCACCCCTTCTATTCTTCTATTCTTCGGTTTCCACCTTCTCTCCTGTAAGGTCCCCTTCGCTTCGCCCTAATAATTTTCTAACTGAAAAATAACTGATGCGTATCATAAAAGGTTACTTTAAATAGAGATTATAAGATATTAAAATAATAGAAAATATCATTTTCCTAATTTTATTAAAATAAAGGAAAACTACTAATACAATAAAAAGGAAACTGCTTGGTTATATTTATCTTTTAATATATAGTAGATTTTTGATTTCATAAATTTTTGTTCATAATTTTTTACTAATCAAAATTTATTAATATTATTATACTTTAAAATTATAATATAACCTATTTGATTATATAATAATAAACAGAAGAAATTTAGATTTATTAGATATTTTCAATTGTTTTTGAAATAAATTAATACAATCAAAATAAGAAGAAAAAATATGTTTGACAACATGGATAATTTATTAAAATAAATTAAAAACAAAAAATTTGAAAATTTTGAGAAAATGAAACATCAACAAAAATGACTTAAAATGTTTCTCTTTTGATATATAGTAGATATATTTGAATCCATTTCTCTCCCTCTTTCTCTTATCTCTATTACAAGGAAAAAGATTATTGGATTAGGATTGAACTCAGTTAGCCTAATGCAAAACATGGACGCTTGTCCGAATATAAAAATCACTGGCCGCTCCAATACACAAGGCAAATTGGAAGTTTCTGAAACAGTTAGGCCCATCGCCCATTAATCCAAACTAACTAGTAACGAAACAGTTCATGATTATTTTATTTACTTACAACATCAAATCGATGATATGATCAACTTCGTTCAGAACTTCTGTAAAAATTACATTAGGCCTGTAGAAAAAGAAAAAAAAGGGCCATGTTTGATTTGAAATGCAAATATTTTGATTCTAAAATGGGCTTTAATATATATAGCCCAACAAGTGTTTTTTGTTCTAAATGGGCTTTAATATATATAGCTCAACAAGTTTCTTCACGCGCTGTGCATGGATTTGGTCCTTTGGAGTTGAAAACAATACGTGAGAAGATGGGTCCCACAACATGAAGACGTGGCAGAGGACGAATCTGTCAACAGTCAACATCATATGTTTAGTCTTGTTACGGCCCAACTCCCATGTCCCTACCTGCCTGAGGTCTATTTCTCGTTACATTTATAAAAAAAGCAATTCTTGATCGCAATGGTGAAATAACTATGCTACAATAAGAAATACACGCTAAATAAATGTAAATTATTATTGATGGCCCTACTAGCTTTGCCTTGTTGGATACTGGTTTCACGTTTCCGGGTCCAAAGATTTTAGGAATTAGCCGAGTAGAAAACCACCACAAAATTGTGAACTAGTGTACTTCGGAACTTTTATTTTTTGTGAACTAGTCTACTTAGTAATTACTTTATGTTATACAAGAAGAAAGTAAGAATAATAGAGAAAGTTATGACGAAGGGAATGTGAATGGTAGAGAAATAATCTTGCAGTTCTTTTACTAAAAGCTGGTTTACTTGACGAGAGAACGCATGCTTAATTATTCAGCAACTTTAAAGACAATAATATATAAGAGAATTTCAACTTAAATCAGGTGTGAAATAGTATAAGATTACTTCTCATTGATCATCATGCGTGTTTCTTCTTCTTTTTCCTTGCGCACACAGTACGAACATGTGACGACCAAATCCATTTGCAATTCTTGCTTCCAAGATGTCAGAATTCAGAAGGATTGAATCGTTCTAAATTGGCAACCGAATCAGACGGAGTCTTGTTCAATATATACTAGTTGGTCTTCCACTGACACATTTGAGCCTATACACTGTAGAGACTTGTCGGTGATGCCAAAGCGTATAGCGATATATATAATAAGATAACTTTTTCCCCCTTGGGAAAATTTCACGTCACGATGTTTTATGATTCACCTATTGCATTAATTAGACGATATTAATTGGGCTTGTTGAGATTCTTGCTACTTACCTTAGTTATCGTGCTCTTTGAGCCGTAGCCACCGCTGATGTTAGTTTCAGATCAACTTTGATCTGTCTAGCCACGTATATATATATATGCGCATGACAAAATGCTAAATTGTAATCTAACACAGTGAAATTCAACACATATTTCATAGAGAAACATTCCAAAAGTTATTTGTCGAAGCTGAATGATTTTTTTATACAGTAAATATTTACTGATCATTAATGATTGGGTACGTACTACGATTCCTTTCCCGGTTCAGTTTTTAGAAAATTAAGAACATCATCAATACATGGAGACAGAAAAACAAACTTTTTGATAAATTTTATTAATAAAATAATCAAATAATTAAAATTTATTTTTACAAAAGAAAAAAATCCAATGTTAAAGTAACACGTATAAGAAAATAGTAAGAAATGTATCTTGCAGAACTTAAACAAGCGACGTCTCCTTTTTCTCTTTCTTATTTTCAATTAATTTTTAATATTTTAACACTAAAAAATTTTCTAAAAAACGAGCGTGCTCTAATAAACACTATATGATTTTATCCTTGATATGTGAAGTACACCAATTTGTCACCGTTGCTGACTTTCACTATCATAAAACGAGAGTTTGCAATTTTTTCTCTCTCTTTTCGGGGTATACCAGAAACGAATTTAACGCTAAAAATATAATAGCGTGCGACAAAGGACAAGCCGAAAAATACCCAAAAATGCTCGTAACTAAAACGGTGAGTTTGATCACTGTGAAACATGCATGTTGTCAGACTTACCCAACGTCGCTAAGAAATTAGATTCCACAATTCAATAGTATATGATTTAAGTTTGGTTAGCTCAATCCAATAAATGCATATATTGTTTTAGCCTTTTCGTGAACTGCATATTTTAAAAATTACTTGTATTATCAATTCGTGTACCGAAATCTTTAAAGATTATGAAACAAAGATCGAATTTGTAGTATATATATATAGAAAAGGGTACAATGTACTTTGAGTACTTAGGGGACATTGGGATGGTTCATGTCTCCTATCATTTACTCTTCTTTGTCTACCAGCCCCATTCCCTGCCAAACCTCCCACCCTTCTTCACCATTCACACTTTTTTGAAAGAAGAAAAATCTTAAACCATTTAAAACTATTTTTCATAAAGTTTGACTGAAGGAAATGACATTGATCAATCCATTTCGGTTAATTTTCCGCATATAAATGTAATTTTTTGTTTTTTGTTTTACAGATGTTGAGATTCAAACCTGTTACCTAATATGTTTAACATGGATAATGGATGATTTGGTGCCTGCCAGCCCCAGCCTCTAAGACTCCACTCTGAATTTCTCTAAATTTGACCAATTTGTTAGGGTTTTTATTTTAATTTAATATTCATAAACATTATCTGATAAAAAGCGGTAAACGGCGAGCTAAAAATAAGCAACATACAAATTGCATGAGACGTTTGGTTAACCGGCTTTCTAATGAGATTTGATTGTTCTTCTTGTTAGTCTAAGCTTCTCAACCATTCGTATTGAAGATAATTTATACTCGTAAAGGAGTTTTTACACAAGGAAAAATTTTAGTCGACTTTCTATTGAAATCTTAAACATAAATACATACTCAATATTTAAGACAACTTGTTGACCAAAAAAAAAAAAATATACTCCAGATCTCATTAGAAAGAGAATCTTAAAATTCTGCCAGAGATTTTACATAACATAATATTCTCATTAGAAAAACCGGTTAAGGTTATTCTCAACATACTGTATGCAATAATGTTTGGTTACGAGTTTTAATAAGATTTTAAATAAAAAGTAATGTTCTAAATCAAGTTTGTCTAAGATCCATTCTCGACACATGCAATTTTTATTTTACATATAATGAGTGTATGTTTAAAGCTGAGCAGTATGTCTTTTACAAGTCTGATTGAACATTGAGCCGTATGCCGCTCTCTCTCCATTACTTTGCGAGGTGCGAACGTATAAAATATGCCAGAATATGATAGTAAGTTGTGATAGAATTAGAAGAAAAAAGACAGCTCCCGTTACTTAAATCTTAATTTGGCACAATGACTTCTCGTATAGATACATAAGACTTGGATCTCGAGGTATACCGTATACGAATTGGTTGCTTTTTCATCTTGCCATCAAACAATTTCTAATCAACCATTGATATTTCTATAAATATCACTAGAGACTAGAATCATGAGTAAGAGTAGGTGCAGGATATACAATTTTCCATATAGATGCTTCAAAACTACGTACGATGGTTGAAAAGTTAATTTCTTATTATAAAAAACGTGATTTCGATTACTAATTCAAACTGGCGATTTTGCAATTCTGTTGAAAAAAATCATAAGCAGAAAATAAAATATATGGATAATTCTTAAATAAGAAGAAATGAAATAGGGCAAGTCTCTCGTCGCACGTCACAACTCTCTAAAGCGCACTCTATAACCGATTAGTATTCTTATCTAAAAAAAAACATATATTCATTAGTTCGTCCTTCCGTATTCCATAAGCCGAAATATATTGACTCGTTAAATTCTTTTCGGTTTAACGAACCTCATTGAATTCTCCTTTATCTCACATCGATGCAAAAAAAATAAATGATTTTATCAAGAACGAATAAAAATGCCGAATTCACTGTCATAAGTTTATACGCCCTGTCACTCACAACACATATCTTTCATTTCATCTCAACACCAAACCAATTCATGCGACTCACCTCCTCCCTCCACGTGATGCTCTCTCAATTTTAACCTGACCATTACCCCCCTGTACTAATCAAATTTACATTAACATTATTTATATATACATATGTAAAATAATCCTTTTTAAAACGACGTCTCTCTTCCCATGCATTACGCATTTAATTAACGCTGCCAAAAAATGCATGTGGGTATATCATATATGTATACTCTTATATATTTATCTATATATACCCTATACCTTCAACTTCACCATTGTTCCTCTCCAAGTACTTCTCTCTTAAAAAAACCAAAACAAAAGTACCTTTCCTCATCATATGAAATTTTGCTCCATTTCATAATTTCTCTCTGAAAAATATCATCTTCCTTCTTCTTTTTTTTTGGCTGTTATTACTGGTTCATACGTTATTAATCATTTGAAAAAGAAACAAAATCAAAAGTAGAACAAAAGAAAAAATGGAGTGGATGAATATGGCGTCAAAAGAAACAAGTTATTGGATGATCGCACTACCCGCCGTTTTTGGATCCCAAAATCTACATGATGTTTCCGTCGTTGGCTACCTGTTCCTCGCCGTCGTTTCTCTCTCTCTACTCACGTGGGCTTTCGCCGGAGGCGGTGGCGGTGCATGGAAGAACGGTCGTAACCGGATTGGTCGGGTCGCGATTCCGGGTCCTCAAGGCATACCAGTCTTCGGAAGTCTTTTCACTCTCAGCCGCGGCTTGGCTCATCGGTCATTAGCCGCCATGGCTTGGAACCGAGCCAACACTGAGATTATGGCTTTTAGCCTC
>KE155060.1:326079-339988 GCA_000411075.1 Sisymbrium irio | reverse complement strand
TTTTTTTTTTTTTTTTTGTATTCATAGGAGATGATTTTTAGAGGGACAGATACAACTGCGTTATTAACGGAATGGACCATGGCTGAGCTAGTACTGAACCCTAACGTGCAAGCCAAGCTAAGGGACGAGATCAAAACGGCTGTGAGCAACCGAGGCGACTTGACAGATGCTGACCTGGCAAAGCTCCCGTACTTGAACGCAGTGTTGAAGGAAACTCTAAGGCTACATCCTCCTGGACCATTGCTATCGTGGGCCCGTCTTTCCACGTCAGATGTCCAGCTCAGCAACGGCATGGTGATTCCAATGGGTACCACAGCGATGGTCAACATGTGGGCCATCACTCACGACCCGACGGTATGGTCCGACCCTTTACAGTTTAACCCGGAGAGGTTCACTGAGACTGCTGACGTGGACATTCGTGGTGGGGATCTAAGGCTTGCTCCGTTTGGAGCCGGAAGGAGGGTGTGTCCGGGGAAGAACATGGGTTTAGCTACTGTGACTCGGTGGGTGGCTGAGTTAGTGCGACGGTTCGAATGGAGTCAACATCACACAGAGCCGGTCAATCTTAATGAAGTCTTGAAGCTTTCTTGTGAGATGGAGCATCCGTTACGCGCCGTTGTAGCGGCAATATATTGAGTTAGGGTTTTTGACTTTTGTCAACGCCATTTTCTATATCTTATTCTTATTAGAATAAATTAGATTCTTACGTTTTTTGGTTATTTTTGTTTCTGGTCGCGAGTGCTGATTGCTTGCCGTTTTAATAGTTTATTAAGAGATTGTTGTTTTCTTTTGTTTTAAATTAGGTTTGATATGTACGAACGTAGTATATATCATTATCCTTGGGTTATCAATAATACTAGAGCATATCAATTTTGGTCTCTTACTCTTGTTAAGATTTTGATTACGTACTTTAATTTCCCTGTATATTTCTCTAAAAGTCGAAATATTGGCACTTGTTTGCTTGCGAGAACTAGATATTTTATAATCAAAAGAAACAGACCGGATGGGACGTGGACAAAACACTGAGATGGTTGTGCTTTAATTACAATTTGGACGAATTGATCAATTTGGTGCATCTGTTTGGTAATTTCTATCCGGAAGATATGTTGTCATTTTGTAATAAGTGAGTAGGAGGCAATTAAAATGATATGTAGACACGAGTATATATGCATATTTGAACATTTGTGTTGTCGTAAATTAAAAATCGGGGAATAAAAGTCAGAGGAAAAGGGGGAAGCTCTCTATATGGGCGGAGAACCTATTTAGGTCGCCATCTTGACTAGGTCGGTCCAATCCATTTGAAAAAAGTTTGCAGTCTATATTTCTCTGGTGAATGTAAACAGTTTCCAAATTATCATTATTCATTTTTTTTGTATGTTAATTAATATTACTCGATTACACCCACTTGATGAAGTAATTAACAATATCAGTTATATACCTCGGAGAAATTTGTTTAAACACAGCACACAGAACAAAGAGCACAGAGCGATGGGATCACACTCTAGTTCACCGACGGAGCCACACATGCTTTTGGTGTGTTTGATCTGTCGGTGGGAAAATAATTTGGAACCAAAAAATCAGTGAACTGATTACACCTTGTCATATTCATCTCAAATCAAGACAAAATCAGTTAACATTGCTGGACAAAAAAAAATAGGCTCTTAGTAAGCTAAGATGATGGTGATCGATCCCAGAGAAGGTGACGTTGCGTTGTTTTCTCTAATGAATAGATATTTACATGACATAATATTTTGGTATTAGATTTGTTGTCGCGCGAGTAGAGCACAATCTAAACAAATAATGATATGATGGTTAGATACTTAGATATACGACACGATGATGTAACGACTTAGTACTTAAATTTGAGTAGTTTGAATATGAAATTTTATGGGATAGAAACATTTAGTCTGAGCGACTAAGTATAAATATCGATTACTAATTTCAAATCTCGTATGTATATATAAGCTTTGGGGAATGTTTTACAAAAAATGAAAATCGGCAGAGATATCATATGGAGATTCCAGATATCAAATCAAAATATAGCCTAGTTTAATAACTCTTAAATTTTAAAATATATTTATTATTTCAGATATATTATATGGTCATCGGCCACATAAAATTTAGTTAAAGGTGATGATTATTTTCGGCGGTGATCATGCCTCAGAATTTCCCAAAAATCCATCACAGGTTAATTATTTTGGTCGATGATCAAAAACAACGACTAAGTTCAGAGTAGGAATTGAACATATATATGTGCATAGAGCATCATCAATGGTAATTTTGAGGAGAATCTTAGGTGAGGTTTCTAGGTGAGATTTTTGGCTTTTAAAAAAATTAAAATTATTTAATAAATTAAGCACAGGTTATTAACATTTAGTTTCTAGATAAAGTTCTTAGTTGTGTATCATTTTTTAATTTAGCAGGTTTTTTTTCTTAACTTTAACTTAATAAAATTTTACTTAAATTCTTTAAAAAAAAAATCAAAATTCAAAATTATATATTATATATTTTATTTTATTATTTTTTATTCAAGAAAATAAACATTTATTAAAACAAAATAATTTTAATAACTCTTATTTACATTTTTATTTTTCTTAACTTTACCTAAAATTATAAACTTTAATTGTTTTTTTAAAAATAATACAATATATTTTATATTTTATTAAAAAAAATGAATTTTTTATTAAAAACCTCATAAAGGGTTTCTACTGTTGGAAAAGAAAAAAAAAACAAGTTAGTGAAGTTGTAAAGTTCTTAAATTTCTAATAATAGTATTGTTAAGAACTATAAGATAATTTTCTTATTGATGATCTAAACGCATGATTGTTATTTTAGTTAAGTATTAGTGGTTAATGGATTTTTTAAATTTGGAGAACTCCAACCTACTTTTAAATTACCTATTCTAGCCGAAACCCAAGATCCAAATACTCCAAACCAAACGAGTTAGCATAAATCTCCGCGGATCCAAATCAGCAAACGAGCTAACAGCTTAAGATTTAGACTAAAATAACTACAACTAAACGATGTCAATTGTACTAACCTCACCATATTCTGCCATATAGCATATTAAATTTATTGCCATGATACAAGTACTCAAATCTAAAACTGTTTTTTTCGTCTTTTGGAGTTATGAGTTCAAAGCTAAAAAGAAAAAAGAGAGAGGAGAAAACAGAGAAGTAATGGGGAGGTGGAGAAGTCATAGGTTTCGTCGCTGAGACTGATGGTCTAGTTGTATTAATTAAAGACACCGAAACCTGTGCATGGAGTCGTATCTCTGAACTCTGAAACTAGGCTCGTGTCTTTGTCTCTTCACTATTCATTTCCAGACACTGACTTATCACTGCTTCAAAGTTTGTGGCTGGGGGCAGTCGACAATTCTTCAGGTGACATTGACTCATCCTTTTATTTAGGGTTTATCCTTTTCCTTTCTTATTCGGTGTTAATATTTTCAAATTATGATTTATATATTTATAAAATATACAACCTGAACAAATAAGTTGATATGGCCGAGTTGGTCTAAGGCGCCAGATTAAGGTTCTGGTCCGAAAGGGCGTGGGTTCAAATCCCACTGTCAACAAATATTTTATTTTTTTACTCATCCACAAATGCTCGATTTCCAATATCAAAGCCGCATTTGAGCCTTCGATCATGGGCCTTTTTAATTACTTTGATGAAACCAATAAGTAAATATTGGGCTTAGATGCCCATTTTTGTTTCTGCGAAAATATTGTGGCATGTCCATCAAGAGACTGATTACTGAACGAAAACCTCACCAAGAAACTTAAGATTTAAAATGCTTTGTTCTTCTCTCTTGATAGCTGATATGTCTGTCATCACGATCGGTTAATTATGTTAGTGAGTGTAGTTCAAGAAGAAAGTGGATATTAAATTCAAAACAAAGGGATATATAAGCAGTAGACAGATGGAAACTTTCAAGTGACTCGCTAATGGCGCATCTGTTCAGTGCGGTTAAGAGATGGGCAATATCTGACAGACACGTCAAGGTCCATTAGCATTTGATCAACCTCTAGTATGGTATATCGTATAAAAAGATTCTTCGACTTTTAAAGTTTTCAAAATCCCTGATAGTTTCCTTCTGTCGCCTCTTAAAATTTAAATAAAGGACACACGCATGGATATATTAGACTTCTATCATGTGAAGAATCATACCACTAATCACGAATAGCTTCGGTTGCACTTAGTTTATATGACTAGTGCGTGAACATTGTTCTCTTTTGTAAGGCTTATCCCCAATATTAAATTATTATACTAAAAGGCATGATCGCACATGCTTTACTTGTGGTCTAGTTATCAATCTATATATATGATGATGATGAATTGAAAACTCAAGAAAAGGTCACCAATAATGCATCGGAAAGTTTTTGGAGTTTGAGAAAGATTAAAAATTATTGAAAAGCATATAGCAATATGCAAATGGACCGACCGACACTAATACCTAGGGTCCATGGCCAGGTCAACATTATTTGAAGCTCTCCAAAATCCAAATTTACAATTTAAAACATTTATCAACAAAAATAATGTTTTTATATTTTAACTCTTTTAGACGTGAGTTTTTTTTGTAACGCCAGTTCTCAACTTCTCAGCGAATCTTTTGTATTAGCTTCTTTTGTTGTAGTTTTTATGTATTTTAATCTGTCTCTCATGTGTGGATTCCCGACTTTGAAGACATATTTTTAGTTAGCCGGCAAATTGTATATTTCAATGTATTTCATCATGTAGTTTTATTCAGGTATGTTCAATATTATCAGATGAAAAAAAACGCGAACAATTTTCTAAATAATTACTATAGATATATTTTTCAGTTATAATATTTTTAGCAAAAACATAGAATTTAAAATTTTATAATATTATGTCGTCATGATTATTATCCAAGCTCAAACCCGACATAATGCATATTAAGAAAAGAAAAAAAACGAATCGTTTTTATTATTGGACCCAAAGTTGGACCTCGCGACGTCGCACATCCCCACCAAACAGGCCCTGCTAGTACCAAGTTTTAGAGGTACATGTACATGAAATTTTTGTTGTGTCAATGTTTTTAAAACGGATAGTCATAGACGTCACTCGACAGAGAGAAAAGCATCACCTCATAAACGCAAACATCGATTCATACAATCCGAAAGAAGAACGAATTTGAGTGACTTGGATTTCAATGGAGGAAGAGAGACGAAGCGAGGAAGAAAGCTCTCGTAGCTGGATTCCTTTTCAATGCTTTAACGAAGCTCTCAAGAGTTTCCTAAAGTGTCTTGGTCTTCATATTTCTCATTCTCCTTCAAGTTCTTCGGTAATCAATTATTAGCAAAGAAAGCTAAAGAGGTCGAGGTGTTATGCATATTGTACATATCGTATATGCATATGTATATTGATATGTTCGATTTTGATTCGGATACATTACCTTTAGATTTTTTTGGTTAGACTATAAAACTAACTATAATTCTCATTCTGTCTGATTCGGTTTAATATAATGCAATCCAATTAAGTATATATGTATATAAAGTTTTCAGAAGGAATTTTTTTTTTTTTTTTGATTTGTATCGAGTTCACAACATTGGACGTTCCTGTTTGAGAAATAACCTGATGAGCTTTTCTTAACTACAACTTCACATATGCATGCGGGAGCAGGAGGCTGCAAACGACGTCGTTACAACAAGGGGAATGATAGTCAGATCAAAGAAAAGGGTGAGAGAGCCACCTAGCTCTGGAAAGCCAGGCCGCCACAACTAAGGATTTGATTTGCTGTTTTGCTATCACCCATAATAAACGCCACTGGATAAACGGACTACAAGTGCATGCGGTTTCACACTTATCATAGTCATCGTGTCATGCTTAATTTTTTTATTTTCTAATGACCGTTTATTACCTAATTATCTAGTTCAATAGTCAACTTTCGTGTTGAATTGTTCTTGTACCTGTGGTAAATTGTTGATCGCTAGTAAAACTTTCAATAATAGACGTTTGGTACATAAACTATTATTTTTTCCACCACATGCATCCACATACCACATTTGCTATTTCTCTTATTATAGTACTATAATGATAAGGAAACTGTACATTCAATTATCATAATCTAGTGTTATTAGTTATCTTGTGCACTCTATATTGATTTTTACGTATCAAGGTAATTATGTTTATATATATGCTGACTATAAATCTGATGTGTTGATTATATACAACGAATTAAGTTAACTTTTGATCAGAATATATATGTAAGTTCTAACCGGTAACAACTTAATTAGTTGATAATTTTTTGTTTCCAGCTAATTACGTATTGTTTTTTTTTTTTGAAAAAAAAAAGCCGTGCGATGTTTACATTTTCAATGAAGAAGCTTTGCACATTTTCGAGGAAAAAACCAGCCGCATAAATACTTAAATACCAAAATCAGATAATCTTTCTTCTACAATATATTTTTTTTACATAATAACAAGCTAGCAAGTCACAAACAGGAAACATGCAATGATAGGAATAGATGCGACCGATGAGCTGTTACACTTAAATAAACTGTATAAATATTTTTATAGTAGTTAACGTAAACGCTGAAAGTTGACCAAGAAGAAATGATGAGTGATTCAAACTCTATTAATGATCCCGTTAGTCTCTTCTAAAGCATAAGTAGAAGAAAGAAGAATATATAAGAGATGGAGAGAGAAGGGAGAAGAGAAGATGGAGTTTCTTCTTATCTCTGCATCCCATTTGATTTCATCCATGAAGTTCTGCAATCTCTCTTCGTTAAGTTTATCGGTGTAAGATCGGCTCCTGGTAACTTTCCGGTGAGTACTTTCTATACAATCAACAACAATCAATAATGGAAACTGTCTGCTATGAAAAGTATGAGTTATACCTAAAATACAATTGATGCTATAAATTAAAGAGTTAACTCGTAAATTTATAACGCTATTAATTTGAATATGTCTTCTAAAGAGTTGTTTCAGAAATATATATATATATATATATCAAAATGGGTGATTAGTAGGGTGACACAAGAATTTGGACTTTCGGAAAAATATGTATAAACTTGATTTGGTAAAGCAACGAGTGGAACAAATTCATGTTATATAATGTACGTATAATGTTGTCAGATATTGCTTTTCAATACAAATGTTCTAATGATAAATTCATTACACAATATAATGATGGTGATGAAGATATCAGAAGAAGAGGACGCTACTGAGGTTGTGGAAGTGTCATCGAGGAAAATTTCAGCGAAGCAGAATACAAGTACCGGCAAGCCTGGAGGTACCAACAAGACGCGCTCCTAATTTTCTCTTCCACGTGTTACATGTAAGCAAAAGTCAAGCTTTCAAGTAAATAATCTACGTACGGGGAAACCTTGTGGAGTAGTATTTTCGTTTCATTAATGTATATTGTTCTTTTGTGTGTATTATATGAAAGTTGTGAAAGAATAAATAAAGATGATATGCTCATAATTAACAAAGAGTGTGTGAACTCGGATCTTGGGCCGAAAATGTAAGTATAATTAAAGGTGATTGGGTTGACTTTCAAGAATTCATAAACGGGCGGTAGAATACGAAAAAGAGGATGATTTTATTACTTGTCTCAACAATCAAAGTCTATTCCTTGTCTGTTTTATCAATTATCAACACTCAAGCCTTTTGGTTTATTTGTTTTGCTGGTAAACAAGGAAAAGTTTAACGTGGTAGTTCGACGTAAAATTCAGTAGCGGTGTGATTTGATCACGAGTTCACGACCAATTTACGAGTCTATCATGTCTAGTTGCTGACTATTGAACTTCTAGGCAAGAGTCAAGAAAAATATATATTTTCATTTTAGGAAAAACACACATTTGTTTTGGAATACCAGCATGAACTTATTGAATACAAATTAAAGTATACAGTATGTTTTAATAAGAAAACGTGCATTGCATATAAACTTTATTGAAATCATCGATCGAAGATGATAGTTGACGCCAAGGGCTCTATAGCAGTTTGCCAATCAACTCTGCATAGCAGACCTATAAAACATAAAAAACCAAATTTTCATTGTAGAATAAAAACGATATAGCCAAGAAAAACGAAAGTAATCACTCTATCAAGGCAACAAAAGGAAGGGAAGAGACATCTGATCGAAAACGATAAGAAATATTCCTTCTGTTTTAATTAGGTGATTTTTAAAAAAACTATTTTTTAAAAATCGTAATTAATTCATTTTTAAACATAAATTTTATTGAAAAACATATAAAACAGCAAATTAACTATTATAAAATAAAGAATAATAATGAAAGTATATATTTATTTTTTTTTATGTGAAGAACCTAAAAATCAATTTTTAAAAAATGAATGAATATATAATGAAATGAATATATTTTATCGAATGATTTAAGAAACCAATAACCGATAGGTCACATGAGCAAATAATACTGCATTACGAAGCAAGTATTTTACAATATAACAGACACATCAAATAAAAGTAAAAAAAAAAAAAAAAACAGACACATCAAATAGATTAATAACATTATATACGGAACATGCAGCGCTACAAAAAGACGCGCCAAATTGGCTGTTGTTATCTGACTAAATTGGATTAATATACTTATTTAATTACCATTATATAATAATTAATGTAAAAACTGATGGGCATTTTTTTCTAATACAGCGTGCCTCTATAAATATTTAAAAGGGAACTCAAGTCACTCATTCTCTCACTGAGCTCGATCAAAGAGAAGATGGAGAGAGAAGGAAGAAGAGGAGACGAAGGAGTTTCATATTATCTTTGGATCCCTTTTAAGTTCATCCACCAAACTCTCCAATCTCTCTTACTCAAGCTTTTCGGTATGCGAACTCCTTCCAATCATACTTTTCAGGTAAGCAATTTCTCTAATCAGCAATCATAAATATTTCAACATTTCCGATGAATGTGTAAATTTAGATCTTCTTCTCTAAACATGAGATTTCCACTTTAAGTCATAGTACAAATTAATATTTCCTCGAAGTGATGGTATTTATGGTTTATTGTTGTAAAATTTCCTACATGGACTATACTTTTGTTGTATTAACATTTACGACAACCAAATTAAAAATTACGTAACACCTTTTTCTGATGTGTAATAACCGTAGTGGCCAAGGCGCTTGTAATTTTATACGAAGAGCATAACACTTGTGTTTATATGTTAAGAAATAGCACAAAAACAATTAATTCTAATGGTTTTACTCGCCTACAATTTTGTTTTTAATCATGAGTAGCTGCCAACAAAATTAAATTTCTGATATCATATACTCAAAACAATTATTTTCTTTTAAACACCATTTGATTAAACAATCCCATTCTACGTTTATTTTTCTCATCTTTATTTTTTTTTGTTTGTGTTTTTTTAAGACAAACATGATTAAAATTTATTACATATTTTTACAGCTAACTACTTGCTCGTGACATATTGATCGATGCATTTTAATATTAAAATAAAAACCTATAGAGATCTAAAATGAGTTTTTGGGTGGTCTAAAAAGAAGATATTCAAAATTAATTTAATATATAGTATTATAATTTAATAAGATGTTGACACCTCACAAAAACAAAACCTATCCTCAACCCTACTGCTGACACATCGCCCCATTAACTTATATTTATATATAAATAGAGATGTCGAAAAATCTAAAAAAATAATAGTTCCACATAACAGGAAGAAGAGGAGGAAGAAGTTGAGGTTGTAGAAGTATCATCGAGGGGACTTCCCGCTAAACCAAAGAAACTACAGCAGAAGTCGAGAGCCAGTTCCGGCAAGCCCGGAGGTATCCACAAGAAGCCTTCTTAGTTTGACTTTAGTGAAGTGTATTTTACGGAGAAGATTGTTGCTTACATTTTCTTCTAATTAGTGGAAGAAATATGAATTTTATTTCCTTTTGCATTGTATATTTCTCGAAGATTGTAAGTTCACCTAGACTTTCTTAATAATAAAAGACAGTGAGAATCTTGTCTAATATCTGTTGGGAAATTTGTAAAAGAAATAACATTCTAAATATCTTGTATTGGTTATCTAAATTAATTGCATGCACATTCTCTGCTCTAGAGTAGTTATGAATGTCTTGCGCGCTCTTTATACATTGAAGAAACGTCAATTATAAGGTGGGACAATGATTTATTATGCAATTTAACAGTCAATGTTACACAAAAACAAGAAATCTTTTTTATTACCTTTGATATACGCACGTGTTATGTAAGCTACCCTAGAATATATAACCACTATTCATATTAAATGGTAGTAGACTTTAAAATTTGGTTGGAATTGTCAGATTTTTTTAAAGAAAAAACCTAGATTTTCTCTTTGCAGATTTTGGAAAAAAAGAGTACATAGAAAGTCGATCTTTTGGATTTTGAAAGAGAAAATGCACATGGACCATAGACCGGACTTGAGTGGTTTTTCTCGAACCGACCTCGGTGGATATTGGATTGCTTATGGGACCTATCAATTTTTTGTTTTGTTTTCTTCTAGCCGCTTCTACAAAGACAGCGATGACCACAGCATACAAACGAGGAGCAAAAGGTTTGGGTTGGAGCTTTTATAATCCCATTGAAAAGGGTGATTGATCTTTTGGCCTTTTAGTAGAAAGGACGATTTGATTAGAAAGTCACAGAGAGAACAATCAGAAGATATATGATGCAGAAAGAGAGGGATAACAAAAGACATCGGTGCAAGCTCATCACTCAAACTGTGATGGCTTTCCTCGAGTGTCTGAATCTCAGACACTCACCTTCCTCTTCAGACAAGGTGAAAAAGCTAAAGCAAGAAATGTAAACTCTCTTTCGTTACCTAAACGAGTGTTTCCTTTTCCTTTTATTCTGGTTTTGTGTGGCAGGAGAAGGAAGAAGAAGCTCCATCTGTTGAAAGTTCAGCGAGGAGTCTTAATGTTGCGAGTAAACGGAAAAGGAAACCGCCGGTGAGCTCAGGGAAACGAGGTGGAGTTAATAACTACGACATGTAGCTAGACTCTTTTATAACTCTGTTATGATGTAGAATTGGATAGTCTTGTTTACTCTACATAAGAACTTGCTGTGCGTCTTAAGATACAAGATCATCTTCATGGTTTCATATCAATCAAACTAGAGTATATTCTTAAGCTAGTAAGAGTCGAGCTAAACTCAGATTCTGAAAAAGGGGTAAAGGAAAAAACGAGGAAGAGATGGGATATAATGGTTAACCTTCTACTGCTTAGCTCGCTTTGCGAAATAACTTGTGGCGATTTTGGAGAAGCGAGTGATCGTGAAGAACAATTGCCATAAAGAACGACCCTTTACAACCCCTTCCTTAAAGTTCCTCGCTGTTCTAGCCACCGCTGGTTCTGTTTCCTTTGTCTTGGTTTGATGCATCACCACCTCCTGCATTGAAGCTACTGATGGAGTAAACATGGGGTTAACCATGAAGTCCACAACTTTACAAAAGAGAGAGTATAGAAGTGATGATGGCTAAACCTGGACTCATGTTTGTTAACCGCCTAAGTCTATCTTCAGCGACGCGAATAGCCCGTGTTGAGCTTTTAACTCCCTGAGTGATGCCTTGACTACAAAAAAAAACGAAGACAAAAGAGTTACACAACGAAACGAAGTTCCAGATAAATCATGGTATGAAGTGACTAACCCTAAATCACTAAGCTCCATAGTTAAGTCACTGATCTCCATTCCGGATAAGCGAAGAGCAGCCATTGTATCAGGTAACTCTTCTCTGGTTACATCCAAAAGCTTTTCAAGAGACTCGGCTGCTTTCTTGAAAGCCTTTGTTTTTATTCAAACAATCTCAAAAGTAAACAATACAGCGAACGAAATCAACCCCAAAAATCTGGAAAATGCTGGAGAGAACTAACCACAAGAGTAGGAATTGCCGCCAAGAATAGCCACGATGCTGAAACTGCAGTCTGCAAAAGTGTATTATCATAATCAGAATCGATTGTTTTGACCTAGATCCAAGAGCGAATTCATTAAGGCGAGGATCTCGAACTTACTACGCAAGCGACGACATTGAGCAAGACGAAATGTTTCTGCGTCAGTGTCCACTGAGAGAGTTGGAGAGGAGGTTGTCCCACGGATGAAGTCAGTTGGGAAGAGACCGATGATTCCTGCGGATTCGAGTACAATGGAGACGGAGAAGAAGACGTGATTGAGTCCGAAGCCTTGGCGAATCGCAGAGCTTGCCGGAGAGTGTGCCGGCGGCGAAAAGATAGATTTTTATCGGCGAATCCTTTTTGGGGAATCGGATTCCCGAAGATTGCAGGTTTGGGCAATTGCAGTTTCGAAGTGGAATACATAGTGAATGCTTTCGCTCTATTCGTCACAATCCATTGTTTAAGCTTCGAGTCGATTAACTTGTTTGTTTGTCAGTGATGACTTAGCAACCACAAATTTGTAAAACAAGTCCTCGACAATTGTTTAATTAGCTAAAATACCCTCGTACTACTATTTGAACTAATTTGGCCTATAAGTGAATTGAACCATACGGTCCATACCACGTTGGTTGAGAGGCCTCGTGAGCTATCACTACACGTAGCATCTCTATATGGACGTGTTACATGTATGATCTTCGCGCTGCTGTATGACCTATATATTATACTATACAAGTTTTGTCTTGATTCGTTGTTTTTACATTATTTGAAGTTTTCAATATTGATATGGATTCTTAACATTAAGACCAACAAAAAAAGTTGATATGGATCAGTTGGTGCTCATGTGCAGCATCAAAATCCCTCTGATATCACCATCGCGTGCTCAGCTTATTACGACCAGACTCGAGAAGCCTTATGTTCTATCTTCCTCGTTGTTGTTGTCGTCGTCTAGAGGCAATTGTGTGAAGGTGTGTGCAACGGCGTCTCGTAGAGTGAAACTGATCAATCCGGAGGGTGAGGAGCAAGAAATCCAAGTAAACGAAGATGGTTGCATACTTGAATCGGCGGAGAACGCGGGAATGGAACTGCCCTACTCGTGTAGGTCAGGGACGTGTGGGACTTGTTGCGGGAAGATGGTGTCGGGTAAAGTGGATCAATCGCTAGGTTCTTTCCTCGATGAAGAGCAGATCCAGAAGGGTTATATCCTCGCGTGCATCGCACAACCTCTAGAGGACTGTGTCGTTTACACCCACAAGCAAACCGATCTCGACTGAGTCACACACACATTATGATCCTCTCGATTTTACCATAAGCATGTATATAGGCCCATTAAGACCCATGAAGAAATGGAATAACATTGGGCTTTTGTCCACTTGCAAAAATGGGTGAATAACATTGGGTTGTTATATTTTAAGTATCTTTTGTGTCATTGTGTGTGACTGTGGACCTGTGGTGTGGGTCAACTAATTGTTTTAGGTAGGCTTTCGTTTTCATTTTGAAAAAGATTTTCAAAAATAATTAGCACAACTATTATAGAAATCTATAGGATTTTGATAAATCAAACAAAAATCCCTGTCAAGTGTGTAAAATTCTACATGTGGCTTATAGATACGAAAATGATCATAACAGGTTGTACTAGTAATGTTATTATTGTATTATTACCATTTGAATTTAAAATCCGACAATTTATGTTTACAAAAACAAAAAAATATAGACACGAAAATAATAAAGTGAGATGTAAATAAATCAGTAAGATTTGATACCTAAATTAGGTTCAGAAAAACGGTGGAGTCAGCAACATCGGAGAGAACGCTCCACAAGGTCCGTCAAACTTCCGCCAATCCAAAATTGAAAATAATTAAATATATCCCGGGAAAAGAAATGTTATTTGGGCCTTACATTAGTTTTTCGGAAAACCGGCGCCTTAATTTTTAATTTGGGGGCAAAATCAAAAACCCTATTTTTTTCCTCCTCTTTGAGAAGAAGCGTTGATTTGAAGCAGGACAACAAAGAGGAAATAGACCAAATATAAATAAATAAATAAAAACCCCAAAAATTCAGA
>KE155060.1:296230-325929 GCA_000411075.1 Sisymbrium irio | reverse complement strand
TTTAACTATTTGTCTCGCTTCGCCGGCGAAGCAGTAGTAGGGTTCCGTTCTCAATCTCCTTAGTACACAAGGCTGAGCAATGAGGAAAGGAGGCAAGAGAAAGGGTGCTTCGAAAGCGGGTCGCAAGGGTGCTGCTGCGGAGAGTCAAAACGATGAGGTGATTGCCGAGTCTCTCGAGGCGTCCACGCAGGAGGAGAGTCAACAGCCTAACGAAGAAGTCCCCGAGGAGAAGGAGAATGGGGAAGAAGAGGCCAAGGAGAATCTAGAAGACGGAGAGGACGACAAAGCAGAGAAAGACGGAGAGGATGAGAAAGCAGAGAAAGACGCAGAGAAAGAGGTGGATGCTTCATCTTCTCAGCAAAAGGAGGAGAACAAGGCCGAGGAAGCAGATGGAGGTAAGAAGAAACCTGCTGGTCGTGGTGGTGGTAAGAGAAAGAGAGGAGCAGCCGCGAAGAAGGAAACTGAAGTGAAAGATGAGAAGAAACCGGCTCCGAGAGCTAAGAAAGCTCGAGTCACCAAACCACAGGAAGAGCCTGAGTACTTCGAGGAACCGCGTAATCTGGTATGTTAAAGATCCTCTTAGCTTTGGATTGTATGCAAGTTGGTGTGTTTAGCTTATTTCAAGGGTTTTTCTTTTATTTTCAGGAGGGTTTGTGGAAGGCTGCATTTCCAGTGGGAACTGAGGTATGTTGTATTGAGGAATCTGACTTCAACATCGGAGTTACCCAATATATTCTTTGCTTATGTTTGCTACATTTTTTATGGCAGTGGGACAAATTAGATGCAGTTTATGAATTCAACTGGGATTTCAAAAATCTTGAAGTAAGTTGTTTGGGATTTACATTCTCCAGTTTTGCTGTCTGTTGTTGAGTCGACAAGTTTTCCCAGGGTTTACGAGATTCTAATATCTATGTTTCTTAATCTGTATGTCAGGAAGCATTGGAGGAAGGTGGT
Organism: Sisymbrium irio; assembly: GCA_000411075.1. Taxonomy (NCBI): domain Eukaryota; kingdom Viridiplantae; phylum Streptophyta; class Magnoliopsida; order Brassicales; family Brassicaceae; genus Sisymbrium; species Sisymbrium irio. Next base: position 324,975 of record KE155060.1, on the reverse strand, counting down.
TTGCTCCACGGGAAGAAAGTCTTTGTTTTTGGTTGTACAGAACGTAAGCTTGCCTCTCTTGCTATTTTTTTTTTTCTTTTATTGTTTTGATTATTGATTGTTTGAGCTATATGTTCTGCGTTTGTTTTTGTTTAGCAGTCTCCTTGTCCTTAAAATTGTTTAAAACATCTTTAGCACTTGGGGCTCTTTCTTACTCTTTAAAGCTCCATCAGGCTGTGTAGTAGACTCTCTATTGTTGTTAAACATTTGCTTCTAGTTCCTGTTTAATTTTCTCTTTTCATCGTTACAGCTCAGTTAGTCCCCTACAAAGGCGCAAACAAGATTGTCCTTGTCCCAGCAGTTGTTGTCGTAAGTTCTTGTTTAAATTCTACCAACTTTGCTTGCTATATAATATATCATTTCTCATGGTAAATTTATACGTTCTATATTTCCAGGTTGAATCACCCTTTCCACCTTCTGATAAGATAGGAATCACGTCGGTTCAGAGAGAAGTGGAGGAAATCATTCCAATGAAGACGATGAAAATGGACTGGCTTCCTTACATTCCGTTTGACAAAAGGTACTTAGTCCATGAGTCCCACTTGCATCTGAACACATTTGGTGGGGTGGCTTAATTCAGTGAAAGAGAAACGCAGATTGCGTCTCGTACTGTTCTTTTTCGGATGCTTACCAGCATTTTCTGCTAATAACCTTTGATTTGTTTTTCCTGCAGAGGTAGACAAGTTGATAGGATGAACTTTCAAATTTTTATCATGACCTGTACTCAGAGGAGGTAAGTAACATGTGTTGTCTTCTCTTTTCAGTGGCAGATGACTGATAGAATTAGATCGATGTTCACTTGCCAAGAAAGGATTTTTGAGTTAAATTGCATATGATACTGAGATAAGAACAAGAAATATGGCTTCACGTTCCATCTTTTGTTACGTCATTTCTTCCTAGTAATTTGTTGTTAGGGTGCAGAGTTTTATGTTTGGGTCTTTGGCGTTGCAAATTTTTATTCATATACAGATAGTATTGTTTGAATCCACCAGTTTTGGTGTACTCAATTTAGCTTTGTATTATCTGCAGAGCTGCTCTGAGACATATGAAGGAAGATCAAGTTAAAAAGTACGAGTACTGCCTTCCGTGTAAGTTTTATTTCTCACCACCAATGTCAGTTAAAATTTGCAGAGCGAAAATAGTAAATGGCACTGATGGCAGGATATTAGTTTATTCCTTGTTATGTATTGGTAAGCGAAAAACTGATGTTTCTTTCTTTTGTTTTGCAGATTTCTATCAACCATTTATGGAAGATGAACTCGAACAGAGTACCGAGGTTCAAATAATGTTCCCATCTGAACCGCCGGTAAGTCTCCTGACATGAATGTTTTGGAAGTGGCAGTCTACATAAAATGGCCTGGTAGGGGCATATTGTTTTTGTTATTATTTTTTAATAATCAAGCATTACTGTTATTTCTGTGCAGGTTGTATGTGAGTTTGACTGGGCTTTTGACGAACTTGAGGTGTGCCTTTACCTTTTCTGTAACGATGAAACTTGAAAATTACTTCATCATTTAGTTCAAGAGCGTTTTCATCTTAGCACTGCTCCTTCCTTGTGTGTGCTTGCATTCATTGTATGGGTTTTTTGTGCATGTATCTCAGGAATTTGTTGATAAGCTGATTGAAGAGGAAGCCTTACCTGCAGAACAAAAGGATGAGTTCAAAGTGAGTGGAGCTGTACCTCAAAAGTCAGTTCATGACGGTTGAGAATTTGTCTAAGTTCTTTTGGTTTTTGTTTTCTCAGGAATATGTCAAAGAGCAAGTTCGAGCTGCAAAGAAAGCTAATCGAGAGGTAAATTGTAAACTAAACCAAGATGAATGATAATAAATGTGAGCCGCACTCAGTGAAACTGTACGCTTACGTAATGATTCTCGCAGGCCAAAGATGCTCGAAAGAAAGCAATAGAAGAAATGAGCGAAGATACTAAGCAAGCCTTTCAAAGCATGAAGTTCTACAAATTCTACCCACAGCCTTCACCAGAAACACCAGATGTCAGTGGTGTCAAGGTAAGAACAAAAGGAAAACGAAAACCCGCATTCTCCCATTAGTTTTATTTTCAGTAAATGGTTTGTTACAAAGCTTTTAATATGTAAATCTGGTTTGCTTGTTTGCCTTTTTGCAGTCGCCGTTCATTAACAGATACTATGGAAAGGCTCATCAAGTCCTTTGATATCAAATCTTCAGAACCCAGAATAGCTTTTCTTGGCAGCTTCAACAGAAATCAAACTTATATTTTAATCACAGGTGCTCTCAGAAACTCTTTGAGCTTTATTCATAGTTAAAAAGCCAAGTTTGGACGACAAAATGTATTTTTTCGTCAATGAGTTGTATTCTCCTCCAGAAATACTTGAGATCTTTAAAGAGTCACGGGAACCAACTATTTTTTTTGGTCGAAATTTGGAGACAGCAATTTATAATTCTACCCTTTAAAGTTTTCTTAATTTGCAATGGCATTTCTCAAATTATTCTAGAAGATTAGATTTTTTTATTGTTTTTGGGTCAAGAGAAGATTTGATTAATATATACTAAGAAAAGCATTACCAAAAATAAAAAAATAAAAGCAGAGTATTTTAATGGTTTTCCAGCTTGTTGTCGAGTTTCGACAATAACAAAATGATATTATTTTGGGTGGGCCCGATATAATGTAGAAAGAGAGTTTGACATATATATGTATATATAGACAAAGTAGAATAACTTTGGCATCTTTCATTTTATGATTAGAGAAAATGACATTCTAAAAAGGACCAAATAAATTGACTCCTCAAGATTATGTTCATATTTTTCATATCAAAAAAGTTATCGCGACAAATTTGATTGATGTATAGTCCAAGTGGGAATTTATAAATCAGTCAAACAGTCCTATAAATTTTCAAAAATATTAGTTTCTCTCCTGGTATATATCGTAACTCGTAATACTAAATATAAGTATATAACCATGGAATTCATCAGCTTTTCAGCTAATAAAATGAACTTTTTGGTTGAGGTTTTTTACTTAAATCATTTATTTAAAATCAATAAAAATATGTTTACGTAGCTGAATAATGTATATGATTAGGAAAAAACAATACTATTAAACTTGAGATTAACTAAAAAAATAGCTAACAAAATTGACATGTTGGTCCATAAGAATCGTGTAATGACACGCCACGTTCTTCTCTCGCCGTCCCGTTTTAGGACGGCGTTAGACTCTCCGTCACGTATCGATTGCATGTGAAGAAGGTGGGTTGGTGCGAATTTTCTTAAGAAAAGAAAAAAAGACAGAAGGACTCAGCGACATGCCATTGTCTTTTCCAGTCTGTTTTTACTTATCTGCAAACTAATCATATTCCTTCCCACCACTTTTTCTCTGCCGCTAATATTTAACGGTTTTTTTTCTTCCCCCTTCTTTCACTTTTTTTCCTTCTATATATATATATATATTTATAATTATATTTTTAGTATTTGGTATAGTTTGATCCGGAAGTGTGAATCATAAGTTTAACCTCTTGCCTGTCGCCGCACTAAGTACGCTGTATATTAATGAACATGAGTAGAGTATGTTTAGTAAACAATGAGTCGTAATCAAGATTTGACATAGTGGTAAGTGACAAGGACTTGACGCAATTAGTGTAACACCTAATTAGCGTCATGTCTACCCAAATTTGTTAATCAGGTCAAAGAAATCTACGCCATAGCCACAAAATTAATAGAAAAAAAAACAATTGAACATGATTTGAAACAAACATGTAATACAAATACTGAAGTAGAAATTGGATATTTTTCCTTTTTACTCTGGTCAAACAAAATAGAGTCGAAATTAATATTGATTGACAGAAAATGTAAAGTAATCCGTTTCCTTTCATAATTGCGTTTGGGGAGAAAAACATACCATAATAAAAGAACAAAGAAAAAAACAAAATAATATAAAAATTCGATTTTCTGGGAAACCTCGAACACTCTCTCTCTCTTGACACACAAATACACACACACTCTCTCTCTCTCTCTCTCTCTCTCTCTTTCTTCTTCGCTCTTCCAAAATCCAGAATCTAGGGTTTCGAGTAACAATCCCTAAATCTCCGTCTAGCTGTCTCTCTCTCTAAGATAATGAATCTTTAGGGTTTCTTCTGTTATTTGTTCCTCCGTTTGCATTTTCTTGAGGAGGGGAGAGAGAGAGAGAGATTCTTGGAGGCTAAATGAGTCAATTTCACACTCTCGCTTTGTGCTTCATCTCTCTACTCATCGGTGCCAACGCCGTGACGGAGCACGAGCTCCGATCTCTACTAGAGTTCCGGAAAGGGATCCGTGACGAGAGCTCAAACCAACGCATCTCATGGTCAGCCACCAGCAGCCTCTCTGATCCCTCCACTTGCCCCGACGGTTGGCCCGGTATCTCCTGCGACCCAGAAACCGGTTCAATCGTCGCCATTAATCTCGACCGGCTCGGTCTATCCGGGGAACTCAAATTCAGCACGCTATCCGGTCTCACCTCTCTCCGCAACCTCACTCTCTCGGGTAACCGATTCTCGGGTCGGGTCGTGCCTTCCCTCGGTGGAATCTCCTCGCTTCAACGCTTAGATCTGTCGGATAACGGATTCTACGGACCTATTCCGGGTCGGATCTCGGAGCTTTGGAATCTAAACCACCTCAATTTGTCTGCCAACAAGTTCGTTGGCGGCTTCCCGAGCGGATTCCGCAACCTTCAGCAGCTACGATCTCTCGATTTGCGCGGAAACGAGATTTGGGGAGATGTTAGAGAGATTTTCGCTGAGCTCAAGAACGTTGAGTTCGTTGACTTGAGCTCTAATCGCTTCCATGGCGGCTTCTCTTTATCCGCGGATAACATTTCGAGCATCTCCAACACTCTCCGTCACTTGAACTTGAGCCACAATGCGTTGAACGGCGCCTTCTTCAGCGCAGAGTCCATTGGTTCGTTCAAGAATCTGGAGATTCTGGACCTTGAGAACAACCAGATCAATGGCGAGTTGCCTCGTTTTGGATCACAGCCGAGTTTGAAGGTCTTGAAGCTCGCTCGTAACCAGTTATTCGGTACTGTGCCTCAAGAGTTGCTGCAGAGCTCGATTCCTTTGCAAGAGCTAGATCTCAGTCGAAATGGTTTTACAGGTGAATTGAGGTTTACATTCCTTTTGCTTTAACTAGAAATAGCAACTGTTCCTTGAGCATTGATTTGACTCTTTTTCCTGGTCTTGACTAGACATTTGCGTCATAATGTTGGTGCTATATATATGTAAATTAAAGGAGTTCCCTTTTATTCAAGTGCAGGATCAATTAGTGAAATCAACTCAACCACTTTAACTCTGTTGAATCTTTCTTCCAACGGCCTGTCTGGGGATCTTCCATCGACTTTGAAAAGTTGCTTAGTCATAGATCTGAGTGGGAATGCGTTCTCAGGAGATGTGTCTGTTGTTGGAAAATGGGAAGCTACTCCAGATGTTCTTGATCTCAGCTCAAACAGCTTGGTGGGTAGCTTGCCAAATTTCACTTCTGCATTTTCAAGATTAACTGTGTTGAACATCAGAAATAACTCTGTCGTTGGTAGCTTGCCTTCTCTGTGGGATGATTCAGGGGCTTCCCAGTTCTCCGTGATTGATCTTAGTTCAAATAAGTTCAGCGGCTCCATTCCACAAAGTTTCTTCACTTTTGCAAGCTTGAGAAGTTTGAATCTTTCGGTGAACAACTTGGAAGGGCCAATTCCTTTCCGTGGTTCACATGCAAGTGAACTCATGGCTCTTAGTTCTGAACCTCAGATGGAGTTGCTTGATCTCTCGACCAATTCGTTGACGGGTAGGTTACCCGGGGATATAGGTACAATGGAAAGAATTAGGGTGCTGAACCTTGCTAATAATAAGTTGTCCGGGGAACTTCCAAGCGAGCTTAACAAGCTTAGTGGCCTTGAGTACCTTGACTTGTCAAACAATGCTTTTAAGGGTCAAATTCCTGACAAGCTTCCTTCGCGAATGGCGAGATTTAATGTATCCCACAACGACCTATCAGGCATAATTCCAGAAACCCTGAGAAGCTACCCACATTCATCATTTTATCCTGGTAACTCTAAGCTAATTCTCCCAGATGGGATTCCAACGGACTCTGATCGTGAACTGGCTATACATGAGAAAGAACATCATCGTTCGAAGCTTAGCATAAAGATAGCAATTATAGTTGCTTCAGTTGGAGCAGCTCTTATGATTCTGTTTGTCTTGTTTGCCTATCATCGAACGCAGCTCAAGGACTTCGATGGGAGGACTGCATTCACTGACGAAACCACGACCAGAGATGCCAAATTTGGACGCTCTTCTCGTCCCTCCTTTCTCAACTTCAGCTCAAATGTTGAACACCAGTCATCATCTTTGAGCTTTTCAAACGATCACTTGCTCACCGCAAACTCAAGGTCGTTATCTGGAATACCCGGATCCGAAGCTGAAATATCTGAGCAGGGTTTACCCGCTACCTCAGCCGCTACAATCCCTAACCTCCTCGATGATTATCCTGCCACATCTGGACGGTCTTCAGGAGGCTCCCCTTTATCCTCCTCACCCCGTTTTAGCGACCAGCCTGTGATGTTAGATGTTTACTCACCCGATCGATTGGCTGGAGAACTCTTCTTTTTAGATGTCTCACTAAAACTCACAGCAGAAGAGTTATCCCGAGCTCCTGCAGAAGTTCTAGGTAGAAGCAGCCATGGGACACTATATAAAGCAACACTGGATAATGGGCATATGCTAACCGTGAAGTGGTTGAGAGTTGGACTCGTGAGGCATAAGAAAGATTTTGCGAAGGAAGCTAAGAAAATCGGCTCATTAAAACATCCAAATATTGTCCCATTGCGAGCATACTATTGGGGTCCTAGAGAACAAGAAAGACTTCTCCTTTCTGATTACATGGGAGGAGAAAGCTTAGGCATGCATCTATACGGTTAGAAGCTCTTTTAATGACTCTATTTTACTCCTATATACGCCTTAACTATAAATTCTTGTTCGAGCTAAAAGCAATCGCCTTTCACTGCAGAGACTACTCCTCGGAGGTATTCTCCAATGACTTTCACCCAAAGACTAAAAGTAGCGGTTGAAGTGGCGCGATGTCTTCTTTACCTTCATGATAGAGCAATGCCACATGGGAACTTGAAGCCAACAAACATAATCCTCACAAGTCCCGAGAATAGCGTGAGAATAACCGATTACTGTATTCACCGTCTGATGAGTTCATCTGGTGTAGCGGAACAGATACTAAACATGAGTGCACTCGGTTACTCTGCTCCCGAACTTGCATCAGCTTCTAAACCAGTTCCAACGCTCAAATCCGATGTCTACGCGTTTGGAGTGATTCTTATGGAGCTTTTGACGAGACGGAGCGCGGGGGACATAATCTCGGGTCAATCAGGCGCCGTTGATCTGACAGATTGGGTGCGGTTGTGTGATCAAGAAGGTAGGAGAATGGATTGCATAGACAGAGACATTGCGGGTGGGGAAGAATTCTCAAAGGCAATGGAGGATGCACTTGCTGTTGCAATCAGGTGCATTGCCTCTGTACATGAAAGGCCTAACATCAGACAAGTTCTTGATCATCTTAGCTCAATTTCTTCTTGAGATTTGTTTTTTCTTTTTCTTTGTATATCTCCCATGGATACCTCTTCATCCATCATCCCATTTTTTTCTTCTTTTTCTTTCTGGTTTTATGTTTCTTTAGTAGTTTGATCAGATGATTCAGATCCTCAGGTGTTCTTACATTTATATTTTGTTGATTATTTTTCCCTTCCTTGTAAAGGTAGAAGAAAAACTAATCCCATTGATTCTGACAGAAAAATTTGAGTTTGGTTATTGATTTTTTCTTAATCATTTCTCTTTCCTTTTATTGTGTCATTATATGATTCTGTAATTATTATAAATCATCACACTGATCATATATATACCACAAGCAAATCATACACGATCTATCTAATATTACATACAAAAAAAAAAAGAGAAAACTATCGAAAAATTGGTTTCTAAAGCTACAACCCGTGCGCTGCTGATCATATTTACAACTTTCCTCAATCATCATCATATTATCATCACACACCAGCTTATGTTCTTGTTCTTGTCGTAAATCCACTCACCAGCAAACCCCATTTTGATTCTTAATAGTCTCAAACCTTTCTTGAAATCTCATCTCCTTAATTATTGCCGAGTTTCCCAACTCGAGCTTAAAGCTCTAAGCCGTTGGAAATACTCACCTAATGCTAACAATCCTCTGGCTGCTTGTCTCGTGGTTAAGATCCGATGCATCTGTTGCAATGTCTCATGTCTCAGATGATCAGCCTACAAGGAAAACAGTTTAAGAAAGCAGTTCTTGTCCTAGTAATCTCTCATTAGTTATTACTGCTTAAATATTTCTTTCTTACCTGATTGACAAAGCTGACCAAAGCCTCCAATCTCTCCATAGCACAAGTTATTTGAGGAATATAACTTCCTTCACCGAGTTTCCCGGCTGCTACACTCTCAGCTAATGTATGTTGCAGTTTCTCCATACCTTGAGATACCGCATCTTCCGCTTGTTGACATGATTGCTTCAAATTACATACATCCAATACTTGTTGATCCATCATAGGATCAAAATGCGGTAGTAGAACCTAACCAGAACAAAAAGAAGAAAATCATTATCCAAAATCATTGTAGAAAAAGCCATTAACTAATTATGAAAAAGCCATAACTTGAGTTTTCTGAGTACCTTGAGAAGCTCAGAGGGTCTAAAGCCGCCTATCCACAAGAAAAACCGCTCTGCAGAAGTTTTCCACATTCCGGACATGATGTAAAAGACATCAATCTTTGCAGCGGCTGATTTCATTCGGAAGAGTTGAAAGTAATGTTTCATGGCATTGTCAACTAGCAAACGAAGCTCTACATCACTAACTTGTCCGTGTAAAACCGTTCTTAGCTCAGATATTTGCCTGTTCTGTTCTTCCACCCAATGTCCATATTCCATCTCAAATGCAACAATCCCTAACAACAACAAAAAGCCTATGAAATCTCCGGATTGATTCTATAATTAGGAAATTTCTAAAATGGTGAAAAGATTCAAACCTGAGCTCATCTTATCTGGAAAACCAAGAGCATTAGTATCTACTCGGTTCCCCGAATAGAAACCCTGCAACATTATATGATCATTGATCATGCATCATTATATCGACAAGATACTTTAGGAACAAAAGGAAAGATTATATTGCAAACCTGTTGTCTAGCACGATCGAGTTCTTGCTCTAAATGAATTAGCTTCAACCGGCTTGTCTCTAGCTGCTGAACATAAGCCTGCAATACAAGACTCCAAAACTCAGCATAACAAAACAAAAAACATTAACAATTGCACATGCAGTTGCAACGTAACCCAAAGTTTCATACTTTCTTCCGCAAACGACTTTTCCTAGCTGCCTCCCGATTCTGTGCAAGCCGTCTCTGTGTCTGTGAAAGATATAAAAATTAAGTTTACAAAAACTCCAAAGAGTTAAGAAAAGACAAAATGAGCTATAATAGCTAACCTTATCAGGATGTCTAGATGTGGAAGCCTCTTGGTCAAACTTGTGAGGAGTTCCTTCTGCTCCATGAGAAGTATCCTCAGACTGATCAAAAGACGAAAGGAAACCATTAGTATTTGAATTAAAAAAAGGGTTAACTTATCAAAGACAAATAACAAACATGAAGTGTACCAAGCTGTCTGGATTTTGGTTTGTTGGGATAATGATGGAGTTACTAGGCGTATACATGCCTCCATTGTTCTTGAAGCTTTCTTCCCACATACCTATTTGGTTGAGAGGCTCGTAGATTTCAAACCTTGTCGGCGGAACAAAATGTGTGGAAGTTGTATTCATGTTTCCTCAACTGGCAAAAACAAGAGACTCATTAAACAAAGAACATCAATACCAAAATCAGGAATTGCAAAGATACATGTATTCAAAGATCACAAGTTGAGAGTTATGTAAGTGATTTTGTGAAGCTACAAGAAGAAGAAGAAGAAGAAGAAGAAGAAGAAAAGAAAGGTTGTGGCTTTAAGTCATTTTCCATCACACAATTCGTCAACGCTACCTCTCCTACTTCTATAAGCTCCATTGATAAGGCGAAACATCGGACTCATGTACACCCAAAAAACCCTATTCTTACCAGTGTTTTTTGAAAGGTTGTCAATTAGAGAAAATATGATTTTGTCCTCCAAAATCTCTAATTGCAAATTATAAAAAAAAGACAGACCAAACTATAATGTCAGTGTCAGTTATTGGATCTCACTGTGTCTCCTTCTTTTAGCTACCTAATGGTGGACCATCTTAAACACACCTCCAATAAGGGAAAAAAAATTCCATTACTCTCTCACTGATTTGATATAACATTCTGTTTCTTGCACACAAGTCAAGATTCCATTAAAGGAAGCTCCGAGAAGAAGAGATACAGAGCCAAATATCACATAGCCAATATATATCATGAAACATAGACCACCAACAAGTTTGTGTTGACTCCAACTAACGGCAATAAACCCTTAGTCCATAAAAATCAAATGAGAAGTAATAAACTCTTGTGTTGGAACCATCGGCTAAAAGAGTTGAGACTCGGAGAGGTTCATCTCTCATGGTGTTACCATAAGAGAGTGAAACAAATTTCGAACCTTTTTTCTTTTTCATTCAAGCATAAAATACGACAATGACCCAGGAGGCAAGGAAGAAGAGAGTAGAGATCCGAAGCCGAACCTTGTTCTCGTCTTTTGCGTCAAAAGGGCTTCAAAAAAGGATAACTTTTTCCCGCGGAAACCATGAAATAAAACAAAAAAGGAAATCAACTTTTTCACTTTCAGGGACGAAACCTGACACAGAGCCCAGAAAACAGCACTTCAGATCGGTCTGCTAAATTCTCTTTCTCTGGTCTTGTCATCTCGAGTAGGAAGAAGAAGAAGAAGAATAAGAATCATATGCGACAAGACGACGACTTATAAGAGAGACCAGTTATATTCAGACAGAGTTCATTTAAAAACTCAAACTTAAATCTAAACTAAAAGATTTCTTCTCTCTCTCTCTCTCTCTCTTGGTTTTTTTTGGTTGGTTCTTCGGTGATTTTTGTCTTTACGCAATCAGCAATTTTTGGTTGGTTCTACGTTCAGTCACAAAACCAACTTCTACGTGTAAAATGTTGTTCTATTTACCGTATATTCTTTTTGAAATAGTCCGTGGTTTCTTTCTTTTTATACTGACGATTACTAAATTAAAAATTTGTTTCTGCTTATTCTTTTTTCGTTCTCTCTCTCTCTCTCATTTGTCATATCTCCACTACCTCGTTGATGTGCGCACCAGGTAGATTGGGAATTTCTTAACTAGTCCCCTTTCTCTTTTTTCCTCTTCTTAAGTACTATTCACTTATTCAGGAATAATTCTCTTTTTTTTTGTGTGTGTATGTAAAACATAGGCTTATGTAATGTAGTTTCTTTAGATTTTCTAAGGTATGATAAACTGTTGTAATAATTGTTCTTAGAGAAATTTAATGGCTTATATCTCTAATAAAAAAAAGCGATGAAATGTAGTTCTATAACAAATAATGCCAACTAACTATTTAAATAGATTCACGTATTCCTCTTGTTTGTATAAGATAATATTATATACTCTCAAAAAGAAAAACGAACTTCATTTTGCGAAGGAATCAGCTGATAATGAAATATTCCATTATATGATTAGGAAATATTGGCTCTTCAAGTTCCATAGGAGACATCATTTGTGCGACCACAACTTCTTCTGCCCACTTGCCTCTTTGCTTATTAACCACGATGGATAGTTAAGTGAAATGGTGCATTTTTAATCAACTTTCCCTTTTCCTTAGTATGTGATATCATACATATATAAATCCTGCTCACGTATTGCATTCTTTGCCTTACATCATATATGTGATTCATTATGATCTCTCACATCACTACATAAGGTTTACTTTCCAATATGCTGTTCGAACATAAAACACCCGTAAACAAAAGTAATGATATTTTATAAACTATTGTAATTATAAATTTCGCACAAGTGATTTATGTGTAAAGTGATACAAATCATGTGATAGTGGACGTAGCCACTCGTTCCCATTGTAGTAGAGGTTTTGTCACTTGAATGATTGATTTGTGATTTTTCTTTTAACATTCCATCCACGTATTACATATTGCAATAGTTTTAGACTTTTAGTGTTTGCTTCCTATGTGAAGCGACAAAAAAAAACTAAATATTTCCCAAAAATACTAATTTTCTCTCTATCTTTCTCTCTTTCTCTCAAATCTCTTTATTTATAGAATATTTTAGTCAACCTTTCCTATGTATTAAAATCACCATAAGTTAATAATGTATATTCGATACAATTAAGAAATTCGAAGAAAGATGAATTAATGAGACATGACTCACAAACTCTTTGGTTTAATTGCGTTTGCCTATTTGTGGAATTATTCTCATTTCTCAAGTGATATCTTATGAAAAGTGGTTTGTCACTAAGAGTGGCTATCGTCACTGATTTTTCATTCGTATTTTTCGCTAACTATCCATGTTTCGAAATCAATTCGGGAGTTTCATGAACCCCACCATATTTTACTCGCCTTTACTTATGTGCATAATGTATTATTTTAGAAAGTAGAAAATTTGGTCTTGAGATTTAATTTAAAACTATCATATAAGAATAGATGTCCGAATTCAAGGCCGGATATAGATATAAGCTCCGCGATGAAAGATAAAAGGTCCAAGAAAATGAAACATATAACGTAATACCTTTTTCTCAAATATGTTTGCATATATATAGGAACTAAAGGAAAAGAACGTAAAGAAGAAAGTAAGAAAGTTGAGCATGTCTTTGCGACATTATCCCAAGACAAATGGGAACTATCATCATTTTAAGATTACTTTATTTTTCTTTCTCTTTCCTTTTGATTCCTTTGACTATATTTTATTTTTCTTCTGTTACATTTCTTTTCTTCCTTCTGATCTATTGAATAAGCTGAATATTTTTCAAAAATAAAATTAGTTATTTTCAGAATTTTTACGGTTGGGGGCGTGTTCTGCTGATCGTCAGTTTTTGGTTTAATGGAAACTTTAGCTGAATTAGAAGATCAATTATCTAAAACAAAAATTATTAGAATCGTTGAATATAGAATGTGGTCACAGATTCAATATTTCTGAAACTGAAACTGTACAATACTCTTTCAAATATTGGGCTTATATCATAAAGCAGGAAAATAATATATGGGCCCAATAAGTACTGTAAGCGGATTTGGGCCCAATATCCATCAACTTGGTTAATCTACTTATGGATAAATCTCCAAAAGTATAAATCTCCAAAAGTTTTACATTTTTTTGGAAAATGACACATCATGACAAAAAGAAATCACGATACGAATATACACCGACAAAACTTTTTGGTGACACGTCATACCGGTATAAGGAAACCGGCGTTCCTTTTTTCTAACTATTTTCACTAATTTTTCCTTTTGCGAACCGATTTTTATCTTTTTTACTTTTCACTTTTCAGATACAGATTGGGTAAGTACTTCAGTTGGCTGAGACGCCAAATTTATGGATATCCGATCCAGGAAAAATAATGATGGATTAAAATCTACAACATTTAATTAGACTAGAGAGAAAAAAAAAGTTTACAAGACTACAACTCCTTTTCATTAGGGGACAAGAAAATACTAGTATATGTTTTACTTATGTTGTCTTTTCTTAAAATCATGCGTTTCGTGGCTATCTGCTTCTACATCAGTTTTTTTCTTGTAGTTAATTGTTTCGAAGAGAAGTCGAGTACAAGGTCCAATCAACCGCTCCAATTTATGTTGACATGATGTGATTTGTCTTGCCTGCACTACCTAAGGTATTTGTTGTTGTATAAGGTGACTGAAAATATATATAATGTGACATTGGAAAATGTATCTCACAATCTGCTGATTTGATATACAGCTTCTCACAGTGATCTAGCATTCACTAGCGAAAGGGTTTGCTGCCAAAATAAATAAATATTATTATACTTACTCGGTGCCCCTGGTATCAAGAAACCGACCTAGCCAACCTTTTCCAGAAACCACCAAACCCAATAGAAAATCAATTATGATAAGAATAAGAATTAAACAAACATTTTCCCTTAAAAAAATAAAATAAAAGAAAATGGGATGATCCTTATCCGAAACCGCAAGCTAAGGCAATATAAATAGCATACGTGTTGAATGTTGTATTGTCATAAAGATTTTGAAGATAACCAATAGAGAGGAAGATCGATTCAATGGCGGACATAGCACTACTGGTGGTGGAGGAATACGAGCGTAGGGTGAAGCTAACGTCGGAGAAAGCTGCGAATTCGGCGGAGGTCGGGGAGTGGAATGTTATTCCGGCGAGGATGATGATGCTTGGGAATGAGGGAAAGAAGATGGAGAGTTTGAAGAGGAAATTTGAAACCAAATCTCAGTTTGCTCTTGCCGTCTCTAACGGCTTCTTTTCTGCTTAGACTATACAAATGTTTTTTTCTTCGTATACAAATTCGCTTGGCGATATATGTAACCGATCTGTAAATTAATACACTTATCAGATGTGCAGTGTCTAGAGGACATAATTAACGTGGAAGGTGCGGCTGTCTAAGATAGAATAATGAAATTTAGGGAGCTCGTAGAGAAAGGATTAATGTAAGATTTAGAGACACTTGTAGAGAAATAAATTAATTAACCGTCGTAAAATTCAGAGACATGTGAAGCATCATAATCTTATAACTCTACGAAGTCCCCCAGCTTATGGAAAACTTATGGGAAAAAATCGTTAGAATGTAAAAAGCTGCGGTGGGGAACGACAGTGAAATGTTAGAAACTTGTGGGGAAGAGTTACAAAACATAGATCAGCTTTAAAGCTTCCTTTAATTATTGACTATCAAGAATACACGGTGTCACGATCACAATATCCATTCAAATTTTCATTTTTGACATCCGAGGTGATTTGAGAAAGTCGCCATGGTCATAAATGTTTGACAACGAAGCACTACTTACGCCAGTGACAACAAGTTTTTTTTCTAAACAAATACTATTATAAAAATGACAAGAATTAATTATAATCTTCAAAAATATTATTTAAAAATTAGGTATTTTAATAAACGGAGTACACGCCATAAATCAGAAGTACAATACGGCACGTAAGAGTTATGGTCAGAATGTATCCCAAAATTGGAAAACTGTAATGTTCCGGCAAGAGTCTTTAAAGTACACTGTACACATACACATTTCACAAAAACAAATCTGTAGTAAAAAAAACAATATAAAAACATTTTATTATAAAATTTTTAAAAGTATAAAATCCACTACTGTTGGAGAGAGGGGGACTCTTAAGAAATGGAAGGAGGCGACGAGAGCCCGGTGGTTCTGATAACGGGATGCTCGCAGGGAGGAATCGGCCACGCGCTGGCGCGTGAGTTCTCTGTGAAGGGATGTCGTGTGGTGGCAACGAGCCGGTCACGGAGTACGATGACGGATCTGGAGCAGGATCCAAGGTTTGTCGTGGAGGAGCTTGATGTTCAATCTGAGCAGAGCGTGAGCAGAGTCATGTCCAATGTCATTGATAAGTTCGGCCAAATCGACGTCCTCGTCAACAACGCCGGCGTACAGTGCGTCGGACCTCTTGCGGAGACCCCTATATCCGCCATGGAGAACACCTTCAACACCAATGTTTTTGGTAGAAAAAAGATTGCATTTTTGAACTCCATTTCTATCATTAGCTTTGCTTAGTGCTTCGATTCATATCTTATTCGTTTGCTTGTCATGGAAGTCCAACACTTTGCTGAGTTTTCTGACTTGGGTCAGTGTCTCTCCTCGTTTCAACAAGTGGAATTTATGGCAATGCAGGTTCCATGAGGATGACTCAAGCCGTTGTACCTCACATGGTGTCTAAGAAAAAGGGAAAGATTGTCAACGTTGGAAGTATCACTGTTATGGCACCTGGTCCATGGGCTGGGGTCTATACAGCTACCAAAGCTGCTATTCATGCTCTTACTGATACCTTAAGGTTCGGTTATTTACCGTTTTTCATCGCCTTGTTTGAAGAATATCGCATACTCCTGTTTTGTGAGTTCTTATGTTGAAAAAGGGTTTGATCGAGTATTATTTCTGAGGTTGAAAAACTGATGTTGAGTTAGGTCAATGATTCTTGATGTTCATGAGTATACTGTGTAGTTGTTCAGGTGGTCTTGGTTTTTCACTTATATGTAATGGTTCCTGCTAAAACGCAGGTTGGAGCTCGGTCCATTTGGCATTGATGTCATCAATGTTGTCCCAGGAGGTATACGAACAAACATAGCAAACTCAGCTGTAGCAACCTTTAACAAAATGCCTGAGCTGAAATTATTCAAGCCTTACGAAGAAGCTATCAGAGAGAGGGCGTTTATATCACAGAGGATGAAGCCAACTCCTGCTGAAACATTCGCCAAAGACACCGTAGCTGCGGTGCTCAAGAAGAACCCACCCGCTTGGTTCTCTTCAGGCAGATACTCAACCTTCATGGCAATAATGTACCACATGCCCCTTTGGTTCAAAGACTTTCTCCAGAAGAAGACTTTGATGAAAAAGGGGTAAATCAGGTTTAGACTGCCTATTATGAAAAACGAATGCAAGGTTAGACTGATAATAAAATTTTATGTCATGCTTGAGTGGTTTCGATTCTTAAAAGTACCAAAGTAAAAAATGTTTACACACATACTGGGTTGAACAAGGGAGAATTATTACATCATGCTGTAAAAGCTTGTAGTACAAATATTTGTAAAGGAAAAGGTGAACGTTTCTACAACCAGAGTAACAATTTTTCCGCTTTGATTTGACCCAACAGTGTATCAAAACCATATTTCCGCAGATAAAAAGGGTCAGAACTATCTAAAGGCTATATAACTAACATCATTTCTAAATTTAAGAATGGTGTGGAGCTCCGTAATACATTAGTCCGGGTGGCTGGAATGCTGGACCTTGTTGAGGTTGTTGTTGAGCTGAGTTCGACTGAGGAATTTGAGGCTGTTGATTACCGATCATATGGGGTGGTGGCGGAGGCGGCGGCGGAAGTCCAGGTGGCATTAACGGAATGTTACCAAATCCATAAGGATTGTTCATCACCGGCTGTTTTAGAAACTGTGGTGGTGGTGGTGCTGGATTAGGGATCACATGGTACTGACCTTGTGTGGCAGGTGTCTGGTTCTGGGAGTTGTTGTAAGAAGGGACAAATGCATTAGTGTCTGTTACCGGAACTGTGGTCTCTGATTTGGATAGACCAGAAGTCTTCGTTGCTTCAGCTGCGAATGAAGATAGAACAGATTGCATGATCATATGTGATGACGTAGATGCTGTGAGCATCGCAGCTATAGAAGCAGGCGTCATTTTTGATGCTTGACCAGACTTTGTGTTGTCAACTGTCTCAGTAGTCGTGGTAGCAGAGACTGAGCCCGGAGCAAGGGTTGTTGAATTTGATATGTAATTCTCATCGTTGAGCCGTTTCTGCATGTTTTGAGCTTCCTCTGTTTGTTCTTGTGCTACCTGATAATAACAAAACTAGTTCATGAGCTTAAGCTAAGGTGGGTCACAAAAGAGGTGAAAGATGCAGTGGGGAATCACACACATACCTGAATCTGAGTTTTAAGATTCTCCAGTTCAGATTCCTGACACAAACAAGCAAAAGAATGAAAGATAAATCACAAAATGGTGAACTTGCTAAAGTGCGAAAATCAATATTACCTGTTCGCGTAGTGCGTCTTTAAGCTGGTTTACAAGAGAACTTCTACTTTCTTGAACAGATATAAGTTTCTCCATACATTGTCTCAAAAGGTATTCTTCCTCTTCCAATTCTTTCGCCAGAGATTTTCTCTTCGGGTTGTCTTTTCCTGGAGAGACATAAACATATTTACTCACCGGGTAGAAAAAGAGAAATAACGAGCGCAGGTGGTTTGGTAATCTCGATGATTAGTGAAAACAAATTGTTACCAGTAGAGCAGGCTTCTTCAACATCTTTCTCCATCCTCCTGATTCGTTTAACTGCAGACTTGCATTTACTCATCTCAGCTTCTTCATTTGAGTTTTCAGCAACAACCAAATGATAAGCTGATGCTATCTTCTCAGCCACACCTCCACTTGATAGTTTCTGGTTACAAAAGCCAAAAAAACAAACACAAACAACTAACTCAATTGAAATTTGACTGATATTAGTAAAGGAGAAAAATAAATTTCGGTGTTTAGTGTTTTACCGTTCTGGACGATTTTGAATCCCGTTTTGAGGATTTGGATCCGCGGGGACGCTTTTTGCTGACATCAAGTGGCAGAGGGCAATCTTCTCCAAGCATCACATCTCTAAGGTTCTTCGAACGGGATCCAAACACTCTTCTTTCTTCCCATATCTTGACCTGCAATATCATATAAACAGAATACTTCTTCATTCATGTTTCAAATTCACGAAATTCAATGGTTTTCAGCATCACACACCTAAGCAATACTAAACCGACACAGAAGACGATTCTCAAGAAACTTCAAGTAAATTCATCCTAATCAATCATTACAATATCCCCAAAATGAAACATGAGTAACATACTTAAGAAAAGAACTTGCACAGAAGAAACAAATGATGATATCTTAACCTTCTCGCCAACCACACGATAAAGTAAATGACATACAAAAGAGACAAACCCATCCCCCGAGGGTATGAAATCAAATGTTCGCAAAATAAGTTCTTTCTCCAGACATGAGATCGTATTTATAACTTGCAACTTGCAACCAGAAGCTGACATCAAGCTATTCAACAAACACGTTCCAAATACTTAGTAGCTGCAACCACGATTGCAACACCAACATCGACAGGCAGAGTAACAAAAAACCAACAAAAGCGCCAACGAAAAGAAGAGAAAAGCAGAGTTTTACCAAACGGGAGACGACGCCTTTCCCACGATCATCTCCTTGGGAAACAATGTCTTTGACAGCCTTAGGAAGAACATTCCAAAACTCTTGCACGAACTCATTGCCCTGACGCTTACTGTTCTGAAGAATATCATTGGCCAAATACAAAAGAGGCACTTTCTGAGCCATCTCTGTACTGTGAAACTGTTTCTCCCATGTCGTTACTATCAGTTCAGCTTTGACCCGATTGAATATACAATAATGTGATAGAGCTTATCCCAAAAGAGTCAAGAATCCCAAAAAAATCATACAAATTGACATAAAGTAGCAAAATTTCAAGATCTAAGCAAATAAACTCAAAAAAAGATGAAAGCTTTTAACATGTTTAAAAAGGATACTTTCGATGGACTGTTGAGTGCTATTGAGCTTCGCGAGCTTGTCAATCAGGATCTGTTCACTGAATACACTACTCATCCCACCAACGACTGTGAACCAGCTAAAAGACAAAACCTTACAGAACAGAGGAGAAGCTGAAATCCTCCGGATTTGGTTAGAGCTGGTGGAGCTGGGCGACAGAAGAATGCGGCGGAGCTGGGAAGATTGTGCGGCGGAGCTGGGAAGATTGTGCGGCGGAGCTGGGAAGATTGTGCGGCGGAGCGAGAACGGAGAAACCCTAGAACAGTGAAAGCAGGTGGAAGCAGATTAGGAATAGGGGATGACCAAAACGACAACGTAGTGTGATCCTTGAGAAAAATTGGGAGCAAAAGTCGCAGAGAAGAGAGGAAAGTTGCGTTTTATTTTATTTTTCAGATACTAAGCTACAATCGGGTTTTCTCCAATTTTATTTTCGCTTTCAGATTTTCATTTTGTTTGACCTAAAATAAAAGTGTTTATTTAAATTATTTAAATTTATGACTGGGAGGAGTAGATATTTTTATTAATTAAAAAAAAACAAAAAGAAACATAATACATGGTATGGTATTATACTCCACGAGATTCAAACAACACCAAAGATGGAACCTTTCAAAGATTATCCTCACTCGCTATTGTCATCATCTTCCTCGCTGTCTTCCAATTTCATATGGTTCATGTTTCTCTCTAGAGGAGGGAGACCATCATCTTCATCATCATCCTCAGATTCATCGCCTTCTGCCCTAATACCTACACACAAAAAGCAACAAACTCATTCAGGATGAAATTCCCCATATGATGATGGTATGTGATCTGACAGAGAGATTGATAGAAAATACGACTAACGTTTTTCCGGGGGAGCTGGTTGTTTTGGGATCTGAGTTTGCTGAGAAAGCCAAGAATTTTGAACGGAGATGATCTCAGCACTGTTCTCGCATTTGGAGTACTCCTTCAGAATATCCCTGCACAATGCAATGTTACTCGCCGAACGAAAAGTCACAAATGATGTTAAGAGGGTAGAACAACAAAAGCAAATCAGTGTTGGTTCTCTGGTTTGTTACTTGTTGAGAGACAAAAAGGCATGACCCCATTTGAATTTTCCTAGCAAAAGATTTGCAGTCACCTCCTCTCCACTGTTTGAAAAAAAAAAACAGAGAGCAAGACATACTTAGAAAAAAAAATCAATAGTATATGACCAATCGATGAGATGATTAGATATGGACTCACCATAGTATCAAAGCTGCAGACAAAGCCTCCACACAAGATAACTCACAAGGCCTTCCATAATTCACTGGATTAGCTGCTACTAACCATGGTACTGCAATAATGAAGAAAGACCATTTTTTTTAACTAAACAGATGTGGCTAAATCCTCAAGATCTTTTAAGCAGAATTGATTATAACTTCTTACAGAGACGAGGAGCGGTACAACGCAGCTTAGCAAAGGGGACATCAGTTAAGCGTGCCCAAGAACAATCAACTACAGCTAATCCTTTCCTTTTAATCAGACTATAGTCTTCCTTGGAAACACATTGTCTACCAACTGGACTGTCAAATTCATACGACACAGATTATGGTTTAAGAAAAACAGATGATCAAGAATGTGAATAACATGTAGATAGAGAGAGAGAGAGAGATACCTTAAAACAACACCTCCGAAGCCAGTGTTAACCCTTAATTCCTACAAAAGCAATGAAGCAGGAAATTAAAACATTAAGAATAAGAAGAAGAGGACATACACACATGTTTTAATAGTTCCATGACACTCACTTTTAACAAGTTGAATCTAGCAAGCTTACGACCTGTGCACCTCTTGGCATCACACTGACCAAAATCCTAACACAGCCAAAAAGACAATATAGTTACAGTTGAAGCAGAATCCAATGAAATTGGACTACAAGTTTTCTTCTAAAATCAAAGGAACTCATGCATACCCACATTGCCAATTGAACATTTGGAACTGGTGCTTCATCCTCAGATTCTACTGATTAAAATAACCAAATCAAAACATTACTCGTACGTTATACTCTAACGATCATACACCATTCGAAAAAAGTGAACTTTACAGTACCTTGATCATGAGGAAGCGATTCATCTTCCCTGCAGTTTCAACGAAATCGTAATTAGTCGACCAGAGAGAAACCTCGACTCGAAAGGAGGAAGAAGAAAGAGTTATATACCTTGCAAGGTTATCAGTCCTACTAGTTTGGCCTGGATTCGAATTGCCTCCTTTAGATCGCCTGTGCTTACCGTGTCCCATTTTTCCGGCGATGTTTCCGACAAATGAAGGGTTTTTGATTCTTAATTAGGGTTTTTAAAGTACAGCAAACCAATTCTACAATACCAGAACCGATGTTCGAAATCAAAACGTAATTATTCGTCGAAGCCAAACCGGATCAATACGATGATTGAGACACGTGTAGGGTAGACTGCTCAGGGTAATATCGTCACTTTGAGTGCACGTGTACACACCACACGGGGCTGTTTACTTTAAAGAGTGTTTAACTTTAGCCATTCCTGAACCGTAATTACGTCGAAACCGAACCGGACAAATGATTGAAGACACGTGTAAAGTACACACCGCTTGGGGGTAACTAGGTCATTTGACAACCATACTTTCTTTCTTCCCGTTAAGCTTTTCCTCTCTCTCTCTCACTCTCACAGTCAGTCACAGCTCCCGACCCACAGAGTTCGGGCACACTCGATATATATATATATATATATATCTATGTATGTATCGCTTCTACACATACATACACTTCGATTAAAAACCCAATTTTTACTAAGATTGTTGGCTTTTCATGTAACAGTGCTTGCTAATCTCAAAAATTGGCTCACTGTTTCACCAAAAACCCTAGCTCGAAAAAATGGCGTCACGATCTGCTTTTTTACTCTTCTGTGTTCTCTCTCTAGCTATAGAGAAGAGTCTAGCTTCTGTCTTCTCCTCAAGGCTGATCCACCGCTTCTCAGACGAAGGCAGAGCTTCCATTAAGACTCCGGCCACGTCGGATTCGTTCCCGGAAAAGCGGAGCTTGGAGTACTACCGGTTGCTCGCGAGTATTGATGTCAGGAGACAGAAGATGAATCTCGGTGCCAAGTTTCAGTCCCTTGTTCCATCAGAGGGAGGCAAGACGATTTCTACTGGAGATGACTTTGGATGGTAAAATCTTTTTTTCCTTCATTTTCACACTAATAATATTAAAAAAAAGTTCCCTTTTTTACCAGTTCTTATTAAATTTCCTAAATTTTGTACCTTTAGATTCGATACCGAAGAGAAGTTTAGGGAAATTGTCTATTAGTCCTGTGTTTTGACAGAAGTTTTTTCCTTTGGGATTACTTGTATATTTGTGTTGGTTAAAAAAGTTTTGAACTTTGTAGAGTAGTTGGCTTGTATGAAATTTGTATTTTTTGATGTTTTTACTCAGGCTACACTACACGTGGATCGACATTGGGACTCCGAGTGTGTCGTTTCTTGTGGCTTTAGATTCTGGAAGTGATCTACTTTGGATCCCTTGCAACTGTGTGCAATGCGCTCCTTTGTCATCCGCTTACTATAGCAGCCTGGTATGTGTTTTGAGATGATAAGCAATGTTGCTTAGGCATACAGTTAATGATGACAGGTTTATCGCTTATTTCCAATTGATTGATTGGCAGATGCTTCCTCGTGTTTGGGGGCACATATTCTGCAGGCTACTAAAGATCTGGGCGAGTATAATCCATCAAGTTCAAGCACCAGCAAGGGGTTTCTGTGCAGCCATAAGCTGTGTGAATCAGCTCCAAACTGCGAGAGCCCGAGGGAGCAATGTCCTTATACTATTAACTACATTAGTGACAACACCTCTAGCTCGGGGTTGCTTGTTGAGGACATTTTACATCTTGCGTATAGTACCAACGATAGATTGATGAACGCTTCCTCCTCTGTCAAGGCTCGAGTTGTTATAGGGTGAGCTTTTACTTTACTATTCTATGTGTTTATTTGTGTCCGGAGTTTATAATATGTATGTCTTCGTATTGCAGATGTGGTAAGAAGCAAAGTGGTGCGTACTTGGATGGGGTTGCTCCAGATGGTTTGATGGGTTTAGGACTTGGAGAAATCTCGGTTCCAAGTTTTCTTTCTAAAGCAGGAGTCATGCGAAACTCTTTCTCAATTTGCTTTGACGAGGAAGACTCGGGAAGGATTTACTTCGGTGACATGGGACCGTCGATGCAACAATCAACACATTTCCTTCCGCTTAACAACGAATAGTAATGATGAACGAATGATCTTCTCTACTTCAGGTTTCGAACTAGTTTAAGACAGCTTTTATTTATAAGAAGCAACTTCTGTTGATTTTATTTACAGTGTAGCCTACATTGTGGGTGTGAAGGCTTGTTGTATTGGCAATTCGTGTCTAAAGCAGACGAGTTTCACAACCCTTATCGACAGTGGACAATCATTTACAACTCTACCAGAAGAAATATACAGAGGAATTGCACTTGAGATCGACAGTCATATAAACGCCACAATTAAGAGGGTCGAAGGTGGCCCATGGGATCATTGCTATGAAACTAGGTAAACAACAGAGAGAAATAAGCTAACTGCTTAGTTTCATGTGATTGGATCTCTCTGATAAATAATTGTTTTTTTCAATTTTCTTTTGGTTTGATGGATTAGTGTTGAGCCCAAGGTACCAGCGATCAAACTCAAGTTTTCGTCCAATAACACATTCGTCATTCACAAACCTTTGTTTGTACTCCAACCAAGTCAGGTTAGAGCATTTCCATATATTTGCGCATTTTATGCTTGAACCACGATTTAGTTTTTGTTGAAATCATTATTTTCAGGGGCTTGTCTGCTTGCCTATCAGTGCTAGTGGAAAAGAAGGCATAGGGATCATAGGACGTATGTTATATAACCTCATTCACTTTCGCTCACACATCCTCAAGAAAAAGGCTTTATCTTCTGTTTTTCTTTCTTTTGTAGAGAACTACATGAGAGGGTATCGAATAGTTTTTGATAGAGAGAACATGAAGCTTGGCTGGTCAGCTTCCAAATGTGAGATCTCGATTTAAACAGAACATTAGTACTGATTAAGACCTCTACAGGGACCGGGACCAAAGCTAAATAGAAAAAATATCGGATTTTTTTCGCAGGTCAAGAGGATAAGATAGCGCCGCCTCAGGAGGCTTCACCAGGAAGCACATCATCTCCAAATCCATTGCCAACGGAGGAGCAGCAAAGTAGAAGCCATGCGGTTTCACCAGCAATTGCAGGTAAAACTCCTTCCAAAACATCATCAGCATCAGCATCATGCTGCTTCTCTTCCATGAGATTCTTCAACTCTCTTCTTCTTCTCCTTCTACTATGCGAAGTTGTCTCTTATATGTAGAGATAAAGATTGTCTTATCAAAAACATAACTATTTTGCCTTTGCATATATATATAAGAAGAGTTAATTTTTAAGTCTTACATGTAATCTCCGTCTTCATATCGCCTAAGATTTTAGAAATGCTCTAGAGAACAAAGTGGCAAAATGCAATATATAGACCCCATTCCCAAAAAAAATTTAGTTAAAAGTTTAACTCTTGTGTTCTAGATTGTTATTTAACGCAAATGGAACTGTTTGTATTTACACTGAGATAAGAAAATAGAAAGTCGCCTGCAAATTTTGGTTTTTGATATGATTGAAGATTCTCACTTGTTATCGGCCAAAAAACAAAGACTCTACTCAGTCCGTAGCTTCCGGACAGCTCCCACGGCAGCTGTTTTAGTCGCCGGGAGATTTCAAGAGTCATGGCCACGGCGTTTCACGAGCTGCTTCTGAGCTTCTGACAATCCTCTGATCACTTCCTCGTCTTCCGGTGTCTCTTTTCTCAGTATCTCGTAGTCTCCAATCGCCAATTCCCAATTCCCAAGCTGCAAACCACAAAGAAAAGAAAAATGTTTATGATAGCCAAAACGTTGCAACACAAACTTATTTTAAAACGTTTAACTCCATACTACCTTAACGTTGCAATCGGCTCTTCTCAGCCGAGCCTTGGCGTAGGAAGGACGGACGGTGAGTGCCGCTGTGGAGTCCTCGACGGCTCTATCGAATTGTCCCATTTTTGACAGACAAGCCGCTCGGTTACATAGCAAAACTGAGTTTCTCGAGTCGTGGTCCAATCCTTCACCATAAGCTGCGCTAGCTTCTTGAAATCGTCCGGCTTTAAAGAATTCGTTGCCTTTCGATCTCGCCCCCGTAACCGCCTGTGCACGCCGGAGAACCATACTTACTTCTCTGTTGTTCCCATCCAGCTTGTTCGCTCGTTGAATCGCCTCAACAGCTTCTCCGAATCTGATTTGACACAAAGACTCTACTCAGTTCGGTACGATTCATGAAAATATACTCTAGTGTAGTTAAAGTTGTATTTTCACTTAAGCACGACTTTCTTTTTATTATATGTAAAAAATTACATGTCGAGTAAAAAACAAGAACATCAGAGAGAACAAACCTGCCGGAAGACATGTGAACCTGAGCCCAAACGACCAAGAAACCGGCGTAACCGATAGGTCCGTAATATTTTGTGCTCATTTCCACATCGAAAGTCGGACATCTAGACAAAGCATCATCCGCCTCTTGATGTCTGTAACTCTTCAAATAGGCCTCTGCTTGCAATGCATATACTTGGGGAGCTGCATCAGCGCCTAAAGCTATGGTGTTTTCCGTTTCTTTGATCAGAGTGTTCCAGTCTCGCAATCTTTTGGCTTCCGTGCATTTTTTGAGATGTGTCTGTACCGTTTTGGCCTTCAAAATGTCTTCTTGGTCTGCTTCTGGACCCGAATGCTTGAAATGATATATTGACTTCTCAACCTCTCCTAACCTATATTTATTGGTTTCGAGTTTATTTACCTTTTCATCAAGAAAAAATAATGAGATTACTTGAATTACTGATTAGGGTTTTGATGAGATTACCTGAGGTACAAGTTAGCCAACCGATGGTGAGCTCTATGGTAATGAGGCTCCATTCGGATTGCCTCTCTACATTCAAATACTGCTTCGAGAATTCTTCCCAACGCCGTTAATGCTGCGCTTTTGTTGCTACGATACGCAGCCTTTTTTGGATCGATGGCTATCGCAGCATCATACAATGCTAACGCCTCTACGAAATTCCCGTTCTTGTAATCTTCATTCCCCATTATCTTTAACGTTTCGGGATCCATTCGCGTGGATATCGCCCTACACAAAGATCCTGACTCATCTTGGTCATTTGTAACCGATATTGGTGCAACCGATGTTTTTCTTTCCTCTTCCACCGTCTTCTTTACCCCATACCCTCCACCAGTATTACCGTATCCATTGTTTTGAACAGTTGTTTGATTCCCAACCGCTGCTGTACCAGGCTGCTTCAAGTTTCCAAGATTACCAAACAGCATCACGTTGCTTGAAGATGCTCGTACCATAGAGCCATTTATCCCTTTCGCTTTCTGATTGTCGATGATCATACTCTCTAGCTCACCTGATAAACCGATTGCTTCCCTTGGCACCTTCCTCGCTTGTTGTTGGACCGGCCCTGGATTATTACTCTGTTGGTGATTATTACCTAGCTGATGGTTATTAGGGCATTGATTCGTTGAGGGTTTTGAAATAGGTCTTTGTATTTGGTTCTCGATCTGGATCGGCTCAGGTGAAACTTTATGATCTTGAAGCCTTTTTGGGTTTAATTCGGTACCTGGAGATTTAGTGAACTGAATGTTACCGGTGCAGGCTGTGGAGGCGTTGCTGCTACTCATTGTGCTTTTATGGCTACCATTGTCCGCAGTACATTTCTTGGACCACAAGCCACGTCTACCAAACACAAGACCTAACAACCCACAGCGCGACCTTTTCTCCACCGGATTCTCTGCCATCCTTCCGCTGCTAGATAGAACCAAAACCCCGTCGCGTAACAGTCAATTAAACCCCCGGAAAGGTTTAATATACAAAGATATAAATATAGCGAAACAGAGCTCAACGTCTGGTACTTGAAGAAGAGAAGGACATCATTGTTAAGAAGAGAGTGGAGATGGAGGAAGCTTGTTTTGTTGCATGCCCTCTTCGTGAATCATTAACTTTGCACACGATGGCATTATGATCAAGCTAGGTTAAATTCAACAATAAATTAAGAAGCAGAAGAATGAAATATTATTCTCTCTCAAATCGATGTAAAATTGTCAATAGACTTGGTGGTGGGTTCGTCTTCTGTCTCTTCTCTTTTGTCAATTCTTGATCTATCTCTCTTTCTCCTCTCTCTTTTTTTGGTTCGTCGTTTGTCTTTTTATTTTTCTATGGCTATCGCCTGTTGACCTGGTATTCTAAGAGAAACAGAAAATGAACCTTAGATATTTTTAGTTGATATTTAGAAAGAAAATGTGAGACTTGTCGAAAGAGAACAAATGCCCGACTTTTTCTCGTCCCAATTCTATTTTTGGTGATCTTATGGGGTTCACGTTGTTTTTAGTTATCTCCCATGTTAAATTAAGGTGTTTACAACGACGTATGTAGATTTCTCATATAAACTCTAAACTAATCAATGTGGACTCACCAAATCAGTCCATTTGAAAAACTATGGAGCGTCTATTTGTAAGCTTTGGATCCCAAGTGTGGAATCTTATTCTGAGTTATAAAAATAAAAGAAAAAAGTATGGTGTTTTATTTTTAGTTATATTTTTGTCGTACGTATGCCTTTTTTTCTTTGCTGTAAAAATTTAAAGCTTTCCACATTTCCTCTTCTTTTTTTTTTAATATTTTGATGGACCATTGTAATCTAGTTCTCAATTTTGTTTATGGGTGTGGTGTGACGTGCTAGACTAGACTGACTAGTAATACAGTATTTGACACTAAAACCATTTTTTTATCAACCAGATCAAATATCATAAAACTAGTACACTGTACACGTATTGAATAATTCAACAAATCTTGAATCCGAGAAGGAAACTAGCTTAAGATGAATACAAAATATCAAATAAACTAATTAGTACTAATACTACCTCGCAACGCTAGACTAATAACATAATCTTAGCAATAAACAATTCTTAAAACGAGTGGTTAATTAGCAAATTACGTTAACCTTCAAGCAACCAACAAACAAAAAAAGGAAGAGCTTAAATATTAAAAAGTTAAAAAAATGGGATTTTCAGTGCATTTGCAGAACTTGTGGACTCCGGTGTACACACGTAAATAAACTGATACGTATTCATAATTTTTCCCTATATTACTAAATTATTATTTATTTATGTTCTTATTCCCTTTTGGGCTCTAGAGAAATAGAATCTAATCTGCCGACTTACTAGAGAAGGGGTTTATCCGTTTATGTTCTAATAGGGTTGACACGTACTGAAGTAGACCGCACGTGCGGTGTTTGGCACGATGCACGACAAGATTCAGACGAGTCATATCATATAGTTTCAGGTAGTGAGAGACATGTGTAGGAGTCCTT
>KE155060.1:261453-281284 GCA_000411075.1 Sisymbrium irio | reverse complement strand
AAAAAAAAAAAAAAAAATTTGAGATATAAGCATATGAGTCCTAAAACATATTATTGAAATTTTAAATACTTAACAAACTTTTTGTAGAAGCATAGATCGTAGTATAATCTAGTTCTTGTAATAGTGAAATATAATATACAATAAGTTATTTTCTTCTTCATCAACATAACAAAAAGATTGCAAATACTTTATTTTATAGTTTCTTAGATATCTCTAAATAGTCTCACCAGATTTAGAGACTCAGCAACAACATTACGCAAAAAAGAAAAAAAAACAAGACTCTAAATAAACTTTTTGCTTTTGTTTCGTCAAGAGGAACATAAGGTGAGTCAAACGACTCAAATAGCCCTATAATCACCGTCGGCGAGGTAGAGTTTACGTAGAGCGGCGCAACCATGGAGCGGTTGGTCCCGGAAGAAGCCCATGGCGTTGGCGAAGTGGAGAGTAGAGGCGGCACCGTTGGAGCGCGTGAGGATCACGGTGGCGGTGCTGCGACCGGGATCGCGCTCTTGGCAGTGGGAGATAGGACTCTTGACGAGCTCCGCCATACATTGCTGGTCCTGCCTGTCTCCTTTGACGGCGACTGTGTATTTTCCATCGTGTCCTGTTAATACCTCAGCAACCACCTCTGATTCCAATGTCACTCTGTCTTGGCACACTATTCTCACTTTTGCACCTATTATTCAAACAAAACCCCCAAATATTCAAATCTAACCTGTGTATGTAACAATGTAACATACAACCAAATATTGAGCGAGGAGTTAAGATATATGGTTAGGAGAAAAAAAGATCCAAATGATTAATCACACAATTTAAAATATATGAGGAGAACGAGTATACATATATACGAACCAGAGATATATTCGGTGGCGATTGTCTCAAATCCAAAGCGGCAAGTGTCGCAGTATACAGATCCTTTAATGTGGAATGGCGTTCCAACCGCCATGGCCGCAAGTGGCAGTAGCAAAACGGACAACACAGCAATCAGAGGTACAGATGATTTAGTCATCTCCATAAACTACTAAAGAATGGTACTATAAATTTTGGAGATTAGTTGTTGTTTGTTAAGGGGTTTTGCGTATTAATTATTTACAAACTACGTAGTATTATTTATAAGAAGGAAACTGGAAGGCACATGTAGTAACGAAAGGTGTAAGACTGTAAGTGTATCGCATCTTGTGCAAATTAATTAAAAGCTTACTTAGTGTCGGCTGGATCCACTAGCGGCTGCTCCTCCGCCGTCCGCGGCGATGGAGTTTGTGTTGCCTCCTCCACAAGTCAACTCGTACGGTTCTTGTTAATGCTAGTCTACGTTTCGAAATACATATTTTTATTTTCACTAATTGTTATTAGTTTATCGTTTCTACTACATACGTCAAATTTTAAAATATATTTTTGCAACCAAATTTTCTAGACTGAATCCAAGTCTTATTTGCAGTAGTAGAAGACCAAGAAAACAATGTTTTATTAGATATTAATTATTAGATAATTCCACTTCAAACTACCATATTTTTTTTTCATACCGTAACTAGGAAACGCCTGGACTAATTAGTTTGTAAAATACTGCGATGAATTAGCTGTTCTGCTTCGGCCCGACGATCCACTACGCGATTTTGTTTCATCTTTACGTAAGAGTGCAATTTAACACTAACGAGTAACGATGTTGATCATGCTTTTGTATATACGTATCAAATCATTATTGTAGCTAGTTTGGTTATGCAGGTTATTATTTGAATTAAATAAGATTTGTAAAAAGGTCAGTGTCCACTGTGGTGTCTAATACTGTTGATCTAAATTAAATGCAGTTCTGACTTTTATCCGTCGCTTATATAAGAAGCTGAAAAACGATGTTACTTGGAAGGTGAAAGTGACCTTGGACTAATTGAACCCCTTGTCCAAAGAAGGTCGGTCACATTAACAGCAACTAATCTTACGAACTCGGCCTATTAGGCCCGAAAATGACCGACGTGGGCCCGTAGAAACCCATGACAATCACTACGCGTCCTAGATAAGGACAAAATCAACCTCAGAGAGAAAAAAGACCAGAGCGTGCCCACGTCTGCTTTGCAAAGTAAGCTGTAGGCTTCTTCACCGTGAAGCAATCACAGTTCTTTTTTTGGGTTGCAAACACAAGTTTTGACAGAATAGAAGGGATACACAAACAAGCTCGACGCAATTCTCTCTCGATACAGGTAGATAGTTTCATAGTCTCTTACACAGATTTTCTATTTTACATAAATCTAAAATAGTTTTACATCGAAAGTCTCTCGGCCGAAGAGAGTATTTAAGATTAATTATACAACATATACACCCTTTGTATAAGGGGATAATTACACATCATGTGAAAGTTATATGTTTTGGATTTTATTCAATCGCCCGTTAAAGCTGCTAATTAAGCAGCGGGAGCGTCACTGGAAGATTGATGTCGGAGATTTGTCCAGGTGACATCTCCATATTATCAGCTTCAGCTCTGACGAGATTATTTTTCTCCATCTGTAACATAATAACCATTAGGTCAAAACCACTGTTCACTTTTCTCTCCATCTTTGTCTTTCTATATTAATAATTATACCCACGGAATATTCTTTTCCTACCACAAAATTAAAACTAATGACTATTAGGAATCTAGCTTTCATAATTTGTCTTCCTAACTTTTGAGCTTTTAACTTTAGGTTTGCAAGCACCTATCTTTCTCCAGACCATGTATCATCGCTTTTACAGTTATATAACAACACTTGAGCAAGAAAAAGTAGCACTAGACCCTTGGCCTGTGCCAATCGGATCCGAACCTAAACCGTAACAAACAAAAAAAAACCTAATTACCTCCAAATCTCAAACTGAACCACAACCTAATTATGTCCAACAACAGGAAAAAACAGTTCACCATTTAGTAAAAAGATATTTTCATGTAATTTAACCCAATATGTTTTGTAGTGTCAAAGTATACATCATATTTACAAAACTAGTAATATAATCATCATAAACTTACAGTGTCCACGAAGATTTTTAGTGGGGTGAGGATATTGACATTTCATATCTATAAAACCGAACCCAAATTTTACCCAATTCAGGTTTCAATTGGTAACCAGATTTTAGGAAATATTTGTGGGGAATTTGTTATTCCTCAAAATTTATACCAATCAAGATGAAAATTATATCAACTTTTATAATTATGGGTCCCACACCATTCCTCTTATTCCCCAAGTTTTTATGAATTAATTAACAAATATTTTTCTCTTCTAAAACTGATGAGGAGCAAAAATTCCTATTTTTCTATTTTTTCAATTTTTTTAATGAAAATTTATTCAATTATTTTTCATTTTTCCCATTCCTTATCAGGTCACCAATTTGAGCCTCAGTATCCTGAATAAACCAACTTGAATAATTCTCAGAACATTTGTTCATGAACAAGCCTGAAAATGACCGCATCAAACTTAGGAAATGTTCATGAACACTTATTCAGGATACTGAGAATACAAGACTTACCCCACAATATTCTCATCAACTTGAATAAACCAATCTAAGCAACCAACCAAAATGCCATAATCGCAGGAAATGTTTTCTAGAATACAAGACAGGGAACTTACCTAGTAAGTGCTTAAAGTGCAATTTTCTGCCAGTACTAAGGTTGTGTATCTACGTCCATATATTTGCTTAATATTTTCAGGAAATGTAACTTTAGTTACCTGGCTAGCCAAAACCTGGTTCTCCTCTTTCAGCAATTTCTCCTGTTTTAAAGATCAGCATTTCATCAAATTACCCGTATATAAAGTTTCTAAACCTAACTTCAGTTTTTTTTATTCAAAGCATTCTCATGATCCTAAAAAGACCAAGATGCATTGGGAATAAGTTTGAGATAGACATGCGACCTCATGAAGTAGACTTAGAGAAACTAACACAACACACACGATTAACTGCTATAAATTTGGAAGCATATATCTAACCTTTTCTTTAAGGTTCTCGACAAGCTTCAACATCAGTTCTGTCTGCAACAAAATTAATAATTAAATATAACGCACGGTTGTTCGCGACAAACAAAACAAGAAAAGAGAAGACATTATGGAAGCAACGTACCTTCCTAGCTCTAATTACGGAGAGGGCGTTATCAAGGTGATCCTCCAGCTGAATGAGGGAATCGACACTTACATTACCGACATTTGATTCCAAAAGCTTGCTGCATATATTCATAGATTGACAAGTAAGCCTAATTCCTTTGGGATCAAAGGAGGAGAGAAAAAAAATAGTCTTAGTTAGTACTCACCTTTCCACAAGTTCCAGTAGCTCATGGTGTAAACCGTAGTTCAGACCTTTTGACTGACGATCCTGTCCATGGATAAGGGATAGAAGAGGCAGAAAGGGTAATAGCTATGAAAATTTGGTTATTGGATCGACCACCTCATATGTAGGGACCATTAAGGGAACTAATAGACATATACTAAATAAATTAGTAACGCAATTCCTAAAACTAGATCTCCACAATTTTAAAGTGCTAAACATGCGTTTACTCACGAGTCACGTCTACCAAACAGCAAACAACTACAGTAAAACTACTACTGGATAAATTAATAATCATTATACAAAAATAAATTTCTCAGGTTTTTAAGTCTTAAATAGTACGATAAACAATTCTATCTTCAAAAATTTAAATTTTTGAATGTTAATTTTATTAGTAAATTCATTAAAATAACATTATTTAAAAAATTATGGACTAAACTTTTTTCTATAAATTAATAAATACTAATATATCCATTAATTCATAACTCTATAAACTAATTAAAAAATTAAACTCTTAACATTATTAATTTATAAAGATTTTACTGTAGTTCTAAAAGAACATCAAACTCCCCATAACCAATGTGCTGAACTTAAAATAACCTTTCATAGTATTTATATGTGCCAACGTTAAATGCGTTTGAGCTAGTGCCCAGGAAGAAACACAAGGCTATGAATTCTGACCCCCAAAAAGTCAATGCTATATGAATTGGCACATGAGTGGAATTCTCTAGGCCTTCAGTAAATTTAATCATAAAAATGTATCAGACGAAGAAATTAATGATCGTATTACCAAGGCTTTAAGATCATCAGCATGTTGTTTTCCATATCGATCAAGGATCTTGACCAGGCTGGAGAGAAGACAAAAAAAAAATGTGTTAGGATCAAAACTAACAGCTAATCCTTGAGCAGCACCGGAAACTACGAAACATGTTCAGGGCATCAGAAGAGAGAACTAGATACAAAAGAGTAACTTTCACACGTATAACACCACTAGTTTTCATTAGCATTCCAGAAAAAAATAGTATCTGTGTTTAAGCAGCAGCACATTTGATTTCCACCTTATAAGATAACTTGCACTCTGATGCTTTCTAAACAATATTTTAATGATATATGATCTTAATTTCAAGG
Organism: Sisymbrium irio; assembly: GCA_000411075.1. Classification (NCBI taxonomy): domain Eukaryota; kingdom Viridiplantae; phylum Streptophyta; class Magnoliopsida; order Brassicales; family Brassicaceae; genus Sisymbrium; species Sisymbrium irio. The sequence goes on along the minus strand of KE155060.1, from coordinate 275,881 downwards.
AAAAAAAAAACTCTTAACACTACAACGAATGACTCGAAGTTTGATTAATTATCCCATGAATATTGTGGCATTACATGTATTTATTGTAAATTTAAATAGAATGTAAAAGAAATTCTCCCTAAAGGAAAATTTGTAGTAAAAGTAAAGATTGCAAATCTGATCTTTTAACCTATTAACTGGTTCTACCGCTGGCTTTGATTCACTTTAATGTGAAACTAACTAAGGTACATAGGAACCCTAATCACAAAGTCAAGACATTTTGCTTCTAAAGCCCCAATTATTTATTTACCCCACACGTTTGTGCTTCCATATTGCAGTAATTAGAAAACTAGAACATGGAAACGCAACCGCAAATGCAAACAAACTATTATACGGCATAAATGTATATATATATATATATATACACACATATATAGCTCGATATAATCCATAGAAGAAAGCGCAGAAAACTGACAAAATTAGACGAAAAAAATTATATTTATGGCCTTACAGAAGTCCAAGAAAATGATGTGAAAAAAAAGAAAAAGAAAAGAAGTCCAAGCAAATTTGAAAAAAGTTCCACTTATTCACTTATATATAACAGTTTGTGTCAAAAGATATATTCCACCGTGAACTTAAGCTCTTTGCAACAAAATCAATGATGCACAAATGAGTTATTGAGTAACTAAGGGTCAAATTCCAGACTTAGCTTTTTTTTTCTTTTCCTTACACAGCTAATCTTCCAAGGCTGGCGCTAGACCTAACATTCAGTGTGAGGCGTGAACAAATTTAAAGTATTAATCAAGTGCGAATCGACCTGCGATCTGGACCAACATCGCCAAACCACTACAACCACTTGATTAATAGTAGATTGTTAAGTAATCACTACACCAATTTCACAATGTCATGAGTGTCACTACACCAAGTTTAATTTTCACAATGTCTATGCTAAAGGAGTATCACTACACCAAGGTTAATTTTCACAATGTCAGTGCTAAAGGAGTTGGTATTTTTTCCATGAAGAAAAAGGGTTTTGGTGGGGTTGTCGGTTTCCGAGAGGCACCAAAGAAACAAGGTTATGTTATGGTCAATTTCCGACAAGAGACATGAGGAGATTCAAGGTTGTGTGATTGTCAATTTTCATAACAAAAGCTACAAGGTTGTGGATTGTCGATTCAAATGAACATATATACAAGGTTAGATTAAAACATTGCAATATCCAATTGCATTATCTAGCATATGTATATGCCGTAACTACGAGGGTGCGAAACTAGAAGCTTTCGGATAATCTTATATATAGCAACAAATCAATAAAAGGGAGAGAAAATAACTAGAAAATCATTTATAACTAAAATATTTTTGTCAATAGTTGCACAATGTGTGGCACACATATAAACAAGACTTGTTGATCTATTAATATACCATCAACCCCATACTAATTTTATATACATGAATCTGGTGCTGGATGTGCATAGCATTGTATGAAAAATCCAAGAGAGAGTTAATTTAATTAGTCTACAGACCAATTAGTATACATTATGTGGGGGACAAAGAGTTATATAGCACACAAACACTTGGACTAAAAAAACTTGCTATCGATACTGGATCAAATAAGCAATGTAGCATATTTTCGGAAAGTAGTAATTGTGAGGCTGAGTTTTCTAGAAGCTACCAAAGTACTATGAATATGCAAATTACGGATCAGTTAGGAACCTTAGTTATATCCATGGTAAAGATAGAAATTACTAGAATTGATCTACAATAATATACGATTCTTTATCTATTATTCACCACCAACCTCACCGCAATTCTATAGATCTCTTCGAAATGTGTGGCATTCCATACCACTCTGAGAGATCTGATGGATTTAATCACTCTAAAAAGAGAAACACGAATCAATTAAATTAGTCTGGAACATAACTCTCCTGAGACAAAAGAAATCCCTACAGCAAATTAACAACTGATGAACTAAGAATCGAAGAGGGATATAAACTTGAGTAAATAACATCAGGTATGCATCAGAACGTGTCAAAAAGATCTTGAAGTACATGCAACTTTTTTACAAATAAAATAAAATCCATGCAGAAAATTTGTCAGAAGAAAAAAGAGAGAGAGAACTGGAAAAAGTAAGAAGCTTTAGCTCATCGCGACATTGTTATTCCTTTGATTTGGTTGTCTCACGTATCTCTCATGTCCATAGAAAAAAACAGTAGCAAACAGAAACCGCGAAAACCACAAGAGATTCGCCGGAATTTTTTTTTTTTTAAAATATTTAATTCTATTTTTCTGAAAAAGAGTTTGTGATTAATATGAAAGGGAAGAAAAAAACGAAGGTTAGAGGAAGAAAATGGAAAAGGCAGAAGAGGAGAAGTCGTACTTATCCCCGGAGGAGAAGCTGTAGAGCTTTCCCGAGGCAGAGACGACGAGAAGAGCGACGGATGCGTCACAAAGAACGGAAAGCTGACGAGCTTTCTCGATGAGACCGTTGCGTCGTTTGGAAAAGGTGACTTGTCGGCTACTTTTATTCTCAATTCGCTTGATTTCAAGTTTCTTTCTCCCCATGGCTTCTGTGTCTGAGAGGGCTTTGTGCCCTAATTTGATCCTGAGTGTCAAGTCGCCGGTGATACTGTGCGTTTTTTTATTTTCGCTTCCTTTTTATTTTTTTTTCGGATGTTCCGGAAGGAAGCGACTCCTTTTTTCCTTTTATTTCTTTTTTTTTTTGTGTCTATGTACTTCTACAATTCTTGTACCTTTTTTTTTTCCTCGGGGAAGGTATTGTTCCTTTTTTTTTTTCGGGGGTAAACGAGAGAGATGAAAATAAAAAAAATATGTAAGTGAAGACGATGCGTTTTAGAGAAGTACCGCATGACGAATTCTTTGTTGTTGCTCCTACTTATCGTTTTTTTTGGTTATCAAAGTTTTATTATAAAGCCCAAAGGCTTAAATAATACAGTGGAAATCAAAACCCATGAACCCAATAAACCCAAACATTACTCAGAAATTGTTAGACGTGTCCGATACGTGTAGCACTAGGGATGAGCCACAACACCGGGAGGACGAATTCCATCTAATTCATCCGTGCAACCATGATTTGACCCTCCTTCCTTCCTTTGATGATGACCACTGCTTCAAAGTACTTTCCGTTGTTAGTGGCTTGATGTTCTACAAATCTTTGATCATAAAGCCACCAGATAATTCAATGATGTAGAGCCCAAATCATTCGTCAGAACGCTCTACCAGAAAGCTTCAACTCTTTTTGACCTCTTCTAAATTAACGAAAGAAATCCAAACACACGAAACACTTTTTAAGAGAGAAACTTCACCTGTACCCCCCTAGAAGGTGAGAAGTGTTTTACACATTTTTTTCTGCACCGCATGGCGAATTTCCTTTGACGTGTCAAGTTTGAGAACTGAAGCGAAAGGTACAAAACTCAATATGACTGTGTTTTTATCCAGCTCTAATTTTATCCAGTATGACATTTAAGAATATGTGAAATTGATATCTGTAACAAAAGGCCCAATATAGGCCCAAAAGATAAAAGGCTCATATAGTTATCCCGTTTCAGTGATTTCAACCACCATCGTTTCCGTTGGAAGCTCTCTCTTTCAAAACCTCTCCCTTGGAAATCTCCGTCCCTTTCTCTCTCTCTCTCTCGATCGGCAATGGCTGCGTCCAACTCAATTTTCACCGTCGCTCCGTCGAGAAGTGTTGCACGTATCTCTCTTCATCAGTCAGTGTCGCCACCGCTCACCAGATCGAAGAACTCCGTTGCGTTTCGTGCTAAACCCCGATCCAGCTCGCTCGTCTTGTGCTCCACCGATGATTCAAAAAGCACCGAGGAGAAAGAGATCCCAATAGAACTCAGTAATTCTCGTCTCGTTAGCGTTACTTCTGATTACAAATTGATTTTCAATTTTAAATTTAAAAAAATGTCGACATTACAGGGTACGAGGCATTTCCGACAGTGATGGACATCAATCAGATACGAGAGATTTTGCCTCACAGGTGATTCTTTTTTATTTCTATTATTTTTCGAGCTGTCAAAATAATAATAAAAATTCAATTTTTGGTTGTTGGGAATGTATTTGTGTAGATTCCCGTTTCTGTTAGTGGATAGAGTGATAGAGTACACAGCTGGAGTATCTGCGGTAGCTATTAAAAACGTTACCATTAACGATAATTTCTTTCCTGGTCATTTCCCTGAGAGACCTATTATGCCTGGAGTCCTCATGGTTGAGGTAATCCCACCTTCATTCTTTCTGGTTGGTTGATAATGGTTTCCGAAATCTTTCAAGTTTAATAAAAGGGACTGGCTTTTAGAGTAAGATAATCCGTTTTAAAGGATACCTTGGATCATCATTGCCACATTAGTAGTCAAACAAGTAGCATCTATTCCGAATCTATATGGCATCCAGTGATTAGGAGACCCACTACGCATTGCTGCAGTTAATATGAGCAACTTCATATAGCTTCCTCCATTAGTTTTCGTTTTTTGTTTTCGGACATCTTGTACACAACACTACTTCAAAACCGTAAAATATCTGTTTTATATCCACAGGCCATGGCTCAGGTAGGAGGTATAGTCATGCTACAACCAGAAGTTGGCGGATCTAAAAGCAGCTTCTTCTTTGCTGGTATCGACAAAGTCAGATTCAGGAAGCCTGTGATTGCAGGTGATACTCTGGTGATGAGGATGACGCTTGTGAAGCTGCAGAAGCGGTTTGGGATAGCCAAGATGGAAGGGAAAGCATACGTTGCCAACTCTGTCGTATGCGAAGGAGAGTTCTTGATGGCTATGGGGAAAGAAGAGTGATCACGCCCTTTGCTTTTTCTTACCCTTGTGTCTGCCAATTATATCACACTTTAAGTTGATGTCTCATTTCTACCTCTCCACTTTCTGCTCATCTCTTCAGTCAATGCCATTGAGTCAATGGTGACCATTTAGAAGAAAAGAATGAAGAGAACCACTGTATGCATTTTTATTCCTCAAATTTTCATCATCTTCGAAACGATTATCTTTCTCAGAATTCAAACATACTCATTAAATTTATGAACACAAAAATGTTCTTCATCGTATTTGATTTGTTTTTTTAAATAGCCAAAGTAATCCGAATAACTATGATAAACATTCCATTTTTATACCTCTTTTATTTAATTTAAGTACCGATGAACTTGTGAAATAACAAAAAAAAAAAAACTGAAAAAAGTTGTAAGAGGTTAGAGAGAGATAGGGAAAGTGAGAGAGATAAAAATTGGTATTTTGGTCAAGTTTTTAAATATAGGGTTTTTATAGTGTTGGGTGAAAATTCCTTTAATGTTATTCATTTTTACAAAATACATTTAGGATCTGAATGGTAACCATTAAAAGAATAATATGACTAAAAAGGAAAAGAATCAAAGAGAATAAAATAATAGGAATATTTGTTCCTTACCAAATTTGATAAGTAATAATTTTACTCATTAATTCTCTATAAACCAAAGAATGAGAGGGAATCATAAGTAATAAATTTTCCTTGTGAATGATGTAATTTTTTAAAAATGAAGAGGAATTCACTATTCATTACATTCTCATGGTCACAATTCAGACCTTTAATTTATTTATCTTCAATAGTTATATATTTTATCGAATTATTGTATTAGTCATTAGATTATTTACCTATGAAACTCTTACATTTCACAGAAAGAAGTAACTAATGTAGTATTGACAAAAATAAACTGATGCTCTGATTAATTTATTATCGATGAGATTCGTTTTAGTGTTGTTGAAAAAAGTAAGAAGGATGATCTGTCTAGTTCTCAAATGATATAGAATAATCATTTTATTTCAAAAAAAGATACAAATGAGTATACCAAACCTCACTTTTATTGATGATTTTTAAATAAGATGGACGACAAATTCAATTCATCGCGAGATACCAAATTATTTGGCTCGGAAATATAACGAAAGCATAAAAACTTGCATTCTAAAAATGTAGTTATTCATTAAAACATAAAAAGAAAAGCAAAGCTAAATTACGCGGATCTTAATTGTTGATCAATTAATTGGATCTCTTCTTCACTTGTACTCGAGAATCATGTTGTTCTCTGGAGCAAGTCCGACACAAGCTCTGAGTATGTTCTCAAGCATTGCACGCTGTTTCGATAAAGCGTTCACAACTGGTGTGCCGGGTGGGACCTGCATAAAGTTCATAAAGGCTGATTCTTAATAATGTCGTTAGGTTTCGTTTCAGAAATGGCGCGATGTTTTGCTTCGATCTGCTTACCAGTGGTGCCTTTGAGAGGTAACTCAGGATGGTAGCTACCGGATGGAAAGAATGGAACTTTCCCTGCAACAAAAAAAGGCACTCAACAAATCAAATGCAAACACAAAAAAACAATCGATGCCTAAATCAGAATGTTATTTTATCATGACCAAATCATTGACCAATTAAAACAATAACAAACTTCATTTTCGGCCTTGAACTGGATCCTAGTGGTGAGCTCGGCGAGAAGAACAAGGTCCAAAATAATAGGAGCTGCCAAGAGAGAGTCTTCACAAGTGTTGTGCATCACAATTGTGTTCTTCCCTCCCATGAATATCTCTGATGTGTACTCGTCCATGGCTCTCTTGCTATCTCCTACGTACGGCACATACTGCAACACCACCAAATATTTCATTCTTTATGTATCTATGCCAACTTTCGTATACGTTTTATTTTAATATATACTTACACTTTCTCTACATTTAAAAAAAAAATTACGACAGTTTTGTTCAGTACATGCTTTTTTCAGAAATACCACACACTATTGTAGGGAACATGAACTTTATCAACATGCTATAGGTGATCTATAATATAATAGAAGAACATATATCTATGTTGGTCAAATAAATAAAAAACAGCAAATATTAGAGAAAATAAAGTAGAAAAATACTTGGGAATGGACCTTCTACAATTTTGAAAAGTTAGCCTAGATAAATTGTATGAAAACTTCCTTAAAAGTTTAAGTGAAAAAAGTTGTGTCGTTTCTAGAAATTTATTTTTCTGTATGGTACTTTGGGTAATATTAGATGAACTCGTTAAAAAAAAAAAAAAAATCAAACATAAACATGATTTTAAAATTTACAATTAAAAGTAAAATATAATTAATTACCTTAATGACGACAACGTGGTCAGGATGTTCACCGGACTCGTACAAAATTCCGTTGCTGGCTACCATATCGTCGACGACATTGCTCTTTGATATCTCCTTTGACCGAAATGTTTGCGGCGCCGACAAATTCATGCCGTCGTTGTTCCCTAGGTGATTGTAGCTCACTATCGAGGTTGGCTATATTATATTCGTACAAAATGCAATTAGTACGTTTTGTAATAGTTGGTTTAAACAAATGTGTAAGAAAATTTCCTATTAATACGTACGCACTTTTATTCCAGCGCCGACAAGGAAATCGACGAGGACAGATTTCATCTTGGTCTGACCACTCTTGAAGTCATCACCACCGATTAAGCTGTTTCTCTTGATTGCCAATTCAATAAGCCCTATTATATATGTAACAGTTTAATTTTATTTTATTTAGTGTGGTTAAGTTATGATCAATTTAATTTGATTAATTACCAGGGACAAAAGTGTTTTGTGGGCTTCCATTGATGAATGGAACGTTCTCAAGAACACAAGCAATGGCATAAAGTGTAGAAGGAGAAATCTCAGACTCGTTCTTGTCCAAAGATGACATTAGATTCTCCGTCGTGTCGTTAAGACCAGCCACTACATCGCTGTATCTTTCTGTGTTCGCCGTCCAAAGGACCACCACCCTATCCACTTTGTTTTTCTCTTTAAAATCCCTGATTTATCAAATAATATCATCAATTTAAAATTTTAAATAAACATTTTTTTATAATTAACGATCGTGCATTGCGATATACGGTATCTAATGAGTTCTCTTCAGGACCTCAAAATTTTCAGTCCCCAGTCGCGTTTTTATTAAAATAAATGGAGCTTTCTAAACAGGAATTTGGGTTTATTAAATTTAATTTAAATCCTGTTGTAGTTAGCTTTTTTAACTTTATGATCGTTTAGATCCGTGACCAAATAAAGTTTGTTACACTCATTTGGACCAAACGCAATTATTAATGAATAGCGACTAAAATAGTTATCAAACTGTAGACTTAGACCGTTTTGTTACGTACCTGATGTCCTTGATGACTTGCTCGAGCTGTTGTTTCTTGGTTCCCTTGATCAAGTGGTTGGCACGTGACCCCTGGTTAGCTGCGATGAAATCTGGGTCGTAGATTCCAGGGAGGGGGACCATGTGTTCCATGAACGGACGCAACTGCTTTTGTAGGTCAATGTCTAGGACCTTGGCTCGTGCCATTGCATCTGCTAAGTTCATGTCGCTTATGTCCCATCCCCCAAACACTATTTCTTCTGGATTCACCTATCATATTCAGAACCCATAATTTTTTTTTCTCTATCTTAGAATAAGTTAGCAGTGTCTAGAAATACTTCACTTGTCCACGAAATAAAGGTTTACAAATTACGGAATAACACAAAATATAGTGTATATTTTAAAAAATTGTAGTAGTTAGGCTTAAACAGATGATAAATTATAAATATTTTAGTTCTTTTCATATAAGCTGATAAAACATATATCACCAGACAAATGGTATATTGTACCATGGGAAGAAGACTTTTGAAGGGAGCATAGATTTCTTCGCCATTAAACGACCCGACCCGGATAGAGGATGCTTGGGTTAATGACCCGAAATAGTTAGCTTGTTGCACTTTCTCCTTCGTAGCCCAGGATATTCCCCTGCCACCAAGGGAATTTTTTTATTTAAAGATAATTATCTTAAATAAACCCCAACTTGTGCATTATTCAATATCCAGTTGCGGGAATATGAATAATATATTGACCCACCCGCAAAAAGACAGACACAACTTTATTCCCATTTGAAACAGTAGTATCATAACGAAACTAAAATAATTAAAACTGTTAGAGAAATTAACCAAGAAAAAATGTTTTACTCACTCGCGATTGGCGATAACACCAGCAGTAAGAGTAGAACCATTGTTCCCTCCCCAACCAACGAGCATCACTCTGCCAAATTAAATTTAGACAAATCAAAAACATCGTTTGTCAAACAATAAAAGAAAGATATATAAACCCTACAGTAGAATTATTGTAATAATAATTAATCTTAATCTAAGAGAAGAACACAAACCCAAGTTTGGGAACATGAGTGTTGGTCTTAAACTCGTATTTCACGGTTTTTGGCTTCACGGTCCATTGATACGCACCATTTTTGCTCTCGTGAACGAGCTCAGTGGTTTGGTAGTCGTACACTGAATGAATCTCATTCTCTGTGTACTTCACGTTTGGAGATTCAACCTTGAAGCTTTCGATGAACATTTTTGCCTAATCTTTTTTTTGAATGAAAGCTTGTGAAGGAAAGATGCTCCTGAATGCATTGTGATTAGAGAGCAAACTCGTCTTTTATAGACGAGATGGATATTAAAATATTATTATTTCTCCAAAAATGTCAATATATTTTTCTTTTTTCTGTCCAAAGACAAATGTCAATATAACTATTTTCACATTTATGGGATTATGACAAGTGTGTAATTTGATGCATTTTACATATTAGGCTTGCCATCAAAAAAATGAAACGTGTCCTTGATTTTTTATTTTGCTTAATTAGATTACTTATAATGAAAACACTAATAAAGGAAACCAATTTACTTGACTAGAATTTAAGGTAATAAATATATTAGAGGATATATTAATGTATGATTTGAGGTGATTAGATATAAACTAATAAATTCACTCTTATCCAAACAAGAATTAAAAAAAAAATTAAAATCTAAGTGTCATTGGATTGTAATTTTCAAAATATACTGTTATTAGAAATGTTTTAATTGATAAATTTTAGTTGATTTATAGTGATTTTAAAATTATTTCGTGGAATTGTTTAGCTAAAAATATAAAAAATTAAATTTCATACTTTTAAATGGAATTTTATAGTGGTTTAATAAAAGTTACCACCATTTACAAAAATCACACATGATGAAAATGAGATCATTTTCATATAATAACTTTAGATTAATCGAATAGATGTACAAATTAAATTTACTTAAATATAATTTTTTAATTGTTAGTATATAATATTTTTATAATTATATGGATTATTAATACGCTTTGATGTAAATAGTTTCTCCCTCATTCTTAAAAAATAACCATGTTTATATTAATAGATGAGTAAAAGAAACGGTTAAATATTATAATAAGTATTAGTTACATTTATAAGCAGTTATAACGAAGTATAAGAAAAGGTAGGAACCTTTTTAGTTTAATGATTTAATTAAAAAATTATTAATATTTTTTATTCAGAGGTTTAGATTTTAAATTTTAAAAAGCGTGATTTATTATATAAATTTAAAAAGATTAAAGGAGACAATTTATAAGAGATTTTAGAATATTGCAAATACAATCGTTAGATATTTATTTTTATGAAGTATATTCAGATAAAATCGTTAGGTAAATCTTAATAAAATGTATAATTGTTAGTTGTAAGAGTTGTTAAATATTTCTAATAATTTACAATAAACAATAAATCAGTGTAAGAAAAAAATGAAGGGGAGAGATTTCGGTATGATTGGGAAAACAACTAAAGAAAACGTGTTTTGAGACTTTGGGTTGTTCTCATTGAGTCATTTCTGTAAAACTTGATTATGGGTTTAGGGCCTTTAGAGAATAGGCTAACAGATTCGGTCCATTTCGGTAGGAAAACAAAAGAACTGCGCATGAATTTAAACTAACCCAAAAGTGATAGTGGACGGAAACTGTAGAAAATACGACGAGGTCTGTTCTGTTCTTCCTGTTATAACACAAAAAGTTATCACAGTTGATAGTTGATACATGTGGGCTGTAGGTTAGTGGTTCATGTGGATATGTGATTGAAAGTAACGCGGTAACGTACATCGGTTATGGTAGATGTATTATTGTCCACATGACGGTATTGGAGCGACGAATAAAACTAAAGCTTATGTTTTTATAAGAACCTTCATTTTAACTAATTTTGTGTCTTTATCTTCTCTCAATATGTGCAGTAAGATTGAGATACATTCATAACAGCGTGTAACTCTTGAGAAAATGGTATGAATTTAACATGATTACCAAAAAAAGATACATTCATACCTATGTATAAAAAAATATGTGCAGTAAGAAAATAAATAGATTGCTGATTTCGAACTCTAAGAAAAATTCTGACAGATAGACATCTTTGATCTCAGTTCTTGTAATATTTCGGATAATGATGAAAAATACTAGGCCCACATCAGTGAACCTTCTAACACAGTTAAGACTGCGTAAAAAATACGAAGGCCCATTCAAAGGGTTTTTAGTTTAAGCTTTTCTGTTACAACTTTGAAGCCCATCTAACTTTCGTGAACAGGTGCGAGTTCGTAAAATGAAACGTGTTTTTGTTTACGTGATTGACAGTTAGGTGAGTGTTGCTGACAACTGAGAGCAACTGTATTAAGGGTTTACACCTAATATCACGTAGTTTCCCAAAAAAGAAAAATAATAAAAATTTGAGTTTTCTTTTAAAAATAAATCAAATGAAAAATAGAAAAAAAAGAATAATAAAAAATCTATTTAATGAACCCCAAAAAAGATTCATCAATGCACATGTTCTATCACTTACCAAAATCGATTTTTAAGCTTTTAATTTTGTTATTTAAAAACTGATTTTTAAAATTATAGTTATGCGTTTTAAATTAAAATATAAAAAACATGAATGATTGAACTTAATTGGAATACAAATAAAATTATAAATTATTAAAAAGACAAAAAATAATAGCTAAAACATGTATTTAATTTTTTTAATATCGTGAAAAACCTAAAAAATCATTTTTATAAACAGAGAGAATAATAGTCTGTTCATGTAACTTCTTCTTAATAATATTATTTAGTTCAGAAGAAAAAGATGAAAATATAATAACCAGTGTCAACGTAGACTTTAATTTTGGGGAGGGAAAAAAATTTCCATCTTTCTTTTTTGCTCCTAGTAATCTTTAAAACAAAGAGTTTTTTTTTTAAATATACATTATATCGATTGATAATAATAAAAACTTAAAAACAATTGGAGAGGAACAAAGCATATTTTCCAAATCGAAACATACGGTGGACAAGCAGACAAGGGCCCAATTATGAATATGTGTAACTTTTTTTTTCAGATGTCGAATATAACTGGTTGCTCAATATGTCAATTTATTCGATAGTCCCTCTTTGTTTGTTTGTCAACTATCCAGTAATCATTTTCGACCTAATCCAGATTATTAATTTTAACTTTTCTCAGAGATTTTGAAAGTAGGAATAGTTCGGGATGACAGCTTCCATGTCTATTAAAATCTCAATTTATTTACAAAACAGGAAAAACACATACACATATAATTTGTTTCATATGGATCCCTATATATGATTTTTTTTTTATAACATCATTTTATTTCGGATCCCTATTTATGATATGGGCGTTAGATCCTTACTTCTGCTCCAAATGCAAATATATGTATTATCAATTAGTAGTATTATTATTTAGTAGGAAAGTGCTTCGCATGCCCATGCTTACTCATATGCCATGCGGTTGTCTTCCATCTGATGTGTTTCTTGATTCTTCTCCTCAGAAACTAACTTTTAGTTCCAACACTTTTCTGTAATTAATAAAGTGAGAATGTTAGAGTGAACAGGAAGTTATGTGTTCAAAATGCTGTTGTTATAGAAATCTACAATTTGACATGCTTAAATTTCGCATATGATATACAATTACACATGCAATTTGCATTACAAATTATACAGACGTGTAACTTTTTTTTGGGTGCACAATCACATAGACGTGTATATACTAGTTATTTTGGGCCTGAAACATATGAAAACTGTCAAATATTCAATGGAGACAGCTAATATTGATCTAGCTTACCCAAAATTCCTCACTATATAGTTTCTTGGTTATACGTTAACTTAGAGTTTAAGTTACCTGGCTAGCTAGCCTAATATTAAGCACTAATTGAAGAAATAGCTACACCTGCGACATTTTCTTAATAAATAACTAAATTTACAACATTTTAAGTAGTAATTAATCTCGTGGATTAGATAAAACGGAATTGCCCGTTAGTAAAGAGGCTGCGCAATCTTTCCGAAGAAGATACAGAAATCTTCTAAAATATATAACATAAAATGCTGAAGTAATAGCATTTAACTCTTGAAAATGTAATGACGAAACAAGTTGATAGTTGTATGATACAACTTGTATGAAAGATTGTTTTCCTTCTTATGTTAATCTTCGTTTTTCCTATATATATTCTCACAGTAGATAGCTCAATACAACGCTTGGCTTAAAGCGTAAATAATCATGCCCTAGTAGACATGACACAGTATACTTAATTACGGTATACAAATTACACATTTACAAATTCGACAAAAATAATAAAATATATTTTTTTGGTTCAAAAAAAAAACATCATACGTGTGCAAATAAAGATCTCGAGGGGCTTTGACTTTGGTCTGAATAATTTGGACCCATGAACTTCGAGGCACACATATAGTGTCTTCTCCACTTGGTCCGACCAAGACAAAGACATTTCATCTATTGGCTGTGGCATAACCACTTCACTTTTAACATCACACGTTCCATCATTGGCCTATCCAAAAGTCCAATTAATAATGTCAATCTCTAAACCATTTCAAGTATTAAAACTTAGAACAATTTATGCTCAATTTATTTATTAAAACTCATAAATTATGTTCTCAGCTATCGATCAGAAAGTGTAGATAAGAGAAGCTGTGTTTGAGGCTCCATTTCATTTTCACCTAACACGTCATTCACAAAAAAAAAAAACGCATTGTATTACCGGCATTTTTTATTAAGCTTTTACGATGTAAAAAAAGTTTTATACTGCAAAATGATAAAATAAAGGGAAAATATTTTTGTGATAAAAAAAGGGAAAACATTTCGGATCATGTATAGATATTTTGGATATCTTGAAATTGCAAAACGCTTGGACCGAATAACTAGTACCTCTAGTCTACCTCTGCATCACAAGTCCGTAGTAGTTAATTCATTTTATGCACAAGAAAGTATTGTATTTTTTCTAATTGTGTTGAAGCCTTCTTTTCAGTTTCATATATTAAACCTTTTAACAAGTTTATTCCCCATAAAATAATTCACTTTTTGTGCTTTTAGTTTAATTAACAAAAAAAATAGACACCATGAGATTCCACTAACTCATGTGTATATAAACATTAGAGAATCGGTCCATTCACTTCAGCATCCACACACTTTGAATGCTCAATCAAAGCTTCTCTTCATAGGTAAACGTCATTGCAACCACAAAAACTGAGAAGAAGATGAAAGAAAGAGATTCAGAGAGTTTTGAATCTCTCTCTCAAGTTCTCCCAAACACTTCAAATCCGGC
>KE155060.1:249097-259686 GCA_000411075.1 Sisymbrium irio | reverse complement strand
TTTTTTTTTTTTTTTTCTAAAAAAGAACAATCACTTTCGATTTCTAAAATTGGGTATGATTAAAAGTTTTAGATAATAAAATGAATTAATTAACAATGGAATTATGTATATCAGGGGAAGAAGAACAAAAAGCTGTTTTGGCTACCGGCAATAGCTCCGTTGATCTCCGTCGTCGTGTCAACGTTAATGGTGTATCTCACTAAAGCCGACGAGCATGGAGTGAAGACGGTGAGGCACATCAAAGGAGGTCTTAATCCCATCTCAGTTAACGATCTTGAGTTTAATACTCCTCATCTTGGGCATATTGCTAAAATCGGATTAATTGTTGCCGTTATTGCTTTAACCGTAAGTCATTAACCTTTGAGTACGTAAACATGCATTACTTATTTTCAATTACAAATTTGATTAGTTAATTATGTCTCTCTATATTTTTATCAGGAGGCCATTGCGGTGGGAAGATCGTTCGCCGGAATTAAAGGGTATAGACTCGATGGAAACAAAGAAATGGTGGCCATTGGATTTATGAATGTTATTGGTTCCTTCACATCTTGTTATGCTGCAACTGGTAATTTGATTTATTTATTTATATATAAAGATATATCACTATCGTACTATCTATACGATTGACATAACATATGGACAACTTTTTTTGGGTGGAATGTGAACTACTACCCATAAAAGTAATTTTTGGTGGATTAATACAATTTGCTTACGTACTGGTTTATAAACTTCCTCAATCTTAGTACTTTAATAACAATAAGAAAAATCATTTCAAAAGGTAAATCATCACCACATTTAGAAATATTTTTTTAATTCAACCTAAATTTGACAAAATCGTCATTTTTAGCTAAAAAGAAAAAAAAATCGTCATCTTAAATATTACTTTATTCAAGTTGAACCATTTTTGTATTCGTAATAAAACTATAACGGCTTTTTTTCATTACTTTAGGTTCTTTCTCTCGGACGGCGGTGAACTTCGCTGCCGGGTGTGAGACGGCCATGTCGAACATTGTAATGGCGGCTACAGTTTTTGTAGCCCTCGAGTGCTTAACAAGGCTTCTCTACTATACTCCGATCGCGATCCTCGCGTCCATAATCCTTTCAGCACTTCCGGGACTAATCGACATTAATGAAGCTATTCATATTTGGAAAATTGATAAATTGGACTTTCTTGCTCTCATTGGAGCTTTCTTTGGTGTTTTATTCGGTTCTGTCGAGATTGGACTCCTCGTTGCGGTATGGATAAACATGTTGTATAAAGCAAACTATATACAAATGTGAATTTTTTGTCCAAAAAAAAAAAATATATAAAAATGTGAATTTCATAAAGTTATACCAATACCTTTGATTATATTTATTATAAAGAGTTTAATCGATTGTGTGTTTGTAGGTGGTTATTTCGTTTGCCAAGATCATACTCATATCAATTCGACCAGGGATTGAAACGCTCGGGAGAATGCCCGGAACCGACTTTTTTGCAGATACTGATCAATATCCTATGTCGGTTAAGACTCCCGGAGTGTTGATTTTTCGTGTCAAGTCTGCATTATTGTGTTTTGCCAATGCTAGTTTCATTGAGCAAAGGTACTTAATATATATACGAACATGGGTTGAGCTCATATTGACTATTTACAAATTTATAATTTTTTTGAGTACATGTATTTAGCATCTACGCTTGCTTATATATAGGATAATGGGATGGGTTAACGAGGAAGAAGATGATGATGAAAACACAAAGAGTAACGCTAAGAGAAAGATCCTGTTTGTTGTCCTTGATATGTCAAGTAAGTGGAATTGCATACGATAATGATCGACAGATTTTTTTTCTCAACATGATCGATATATTCAATTCACTTTTTTTACTAGTCTCAGAGTATTGTTTTACGCAATAAGGACAAATTTTCATTTTTTGGTTTGATAATTCTAACATTTCTCCTTTACCTTATATTAATCGATAGATTTGATAAATGTTGATACATCGGGAATTACGGCCTTGATGGAGCTCCATAACAATCTAATCCAAAATGGTGTTGAGGTAAATTACATTCTTTTTTTTTTTTTGAAATTAGATTTAATAAATTACATTCTTACAAAGTTATAATAACCCCTATTCTATAAAAAAAACAATGTAATAAAAATATATTTTTGAATATTTGATTTGCAGCTCCTGATCGTGAACCCTAAATGGCATGTGATCCACAAGCTGAATCAAGCAAAGTTCATCAGAAAAATCGGTGGCAAAGTCTATCTGACAATCGGAGAAGCTTTAGATGCTTCCTTCGGATTAAAAGCTTGAGAAATATAATATCTATTCAACATGCGTGTTTTTCGGATTGTTTGCATGTGAGTTTTAGTAATTTAAATGGGACGTGTGCCCGATGATGTATAATTATTAAGTACGAATGTGTGATGTAGAGTGCCTTGGTACGTAAGCTCGGTCGTACGTGATTAAATAAAGTCATGCAATCTGTTGTGTGACGATCGATGGGTGTGTAAACAATGTATAATTATATATTTATATATATGTACGTTCGAGAAATATTGTTGTTTGTAATGTACCAATGTTATCGTGTTAAAGATGCCTAATTTCTGGAGCCTGAAATTTATTTCTATCCAAATGCTGTAGATGACAGCGTGAGCTACAATTCGTCTCATCAAGAGTGTTGGGGAGACATTATCCTTAATCCTCAGCAAATCAAATCAGAGAAAGCATCCCTAGTATGAAAAGCGAAGGAGCGATTAGTGATATCCTTGCCTAGTTTCTGTCTGCAAACTCCAGCGCTTACTAGTCGTGATTCCGTCACTATAATTTAAATTCCAAATAAAATCTAGAAAGTAGAAACCGATTTGGATACAAAAACGCATGTCTAAGTTCAATGTATCTCAATCCGAGGAGCAAAAGTATTTAGTTGGTGAATCAATTTAGTTAAGTGGAGGGACTTTATAGGGTATAACTATTGATGTCACTTGGAAAAGTCAAGAGAGAGAGAAGCTATATTGGGAGGGTTAATGATGTTTCCCTATTAAAATAGTTTAATCCACTTTTTGAGTTTTAATTATTGGAGTTAATGGGAACTACTGTTTTAATCACGATCTTCTCCTGATTCCTCACGGATTTAACTATATGAGTCTAGGTTCACTGAATCTGATTAAGCTTGAATAAAGTTGTTTTGCCAAGGTCTATACTCTATGTTTCCTCGTTCCTGTATGTTAAAAACAAGTAAAAAGTGTTAACTATATGATTTGAATCACTAATTAATTCACAATTCACAGTACTGTAAATCAAACGAGTTCTATGACTAAAGTCTAAAACCCTAAAAGAAAATAAAAACGAAAGCAATAGTAGTTGAAGCTAATAGTTTTGGACTTTTGGTAGTCCAATAAGTGTAGAGAGTTGGTTCATGAGAGCCCATATTATTGCGCCAGACAGTTTACTGGATTAGAGGTAGGGGATGCGAATTAATGGACATCTAGCCCGAAGGTAACACATCTTTAAGTGTAATTTAACACTCGCCATAAACTTTGGTGTAATTCTACTGCCATTTCTCCGTAATACTACACTTTCAAGAAAATATATATTTTATTTTTAAAGAGTTTTATAAGATTTTTAAAATTTCCTTTTCAAATAACTAAAATCAAAGATCTTTCTATATAGTTCATCTTTTAAGTAAAATCCAAAATTCAGCATATTTTAACAATAATTTAGTGTTATTTTTAATGTAAAATTTTTAAGTAATATTATTTTTTTATCTCTTTTAATTAAAATTTTCAATTAATCAAAAAGGTAAATAAGAGAGGATTACTTAAACTTCTATATGATAGTATTATTACAATGATATCCAATTTATATACTACTCTATCAAAAGTATTTTAACTTATCATCAAATTAATTCTTTTTTTTATCAACACAAAAAATTCATTCATTCATTTAAAAATATTTTTAATAAATATTCAAGAGTATAATAGTGTACAGTTTCTAACTGAAATTAGTATTTGTATATACACTTAAATTGTGTAAATAAAACAAGTAAATTAATCACATTATTAATTTAAAAAAAAAGATAAATTAACACGTGGGAACTAGTAGGATAATAAATTAGGACTTAGGTACTATTGAAATAGCCAAATGACTACAAAAAGGAAAACATATATTCTTACAATAAAGTCAAAAACTAAGCAAGATAAATGAATAACATTGACAAAAGATTAAAAAAGGAAACAAACGAGATTCCCCTAAATTCTTGGATAAATTCTTGTAAGTTTTTGTTAATGTCTTTACGATCACAAAATATAGGGTCCCACGTCTTGTGCTTCTATGAAATCGTATACGTGTCCACGTGTCACAGCGACCATCTGGACCGTTCTCTGTTCTGTTTTTTTTTTCTTTGCTCTGTTACTTTGGTCAACCTTTGCACACTTCAGTTTTCTCTTGCCGTTGAAGCAACAAGTCTATTCCATTGTGCGACCAGACGCAGCAGACCGTCGATCTGCATCCGGCGAAGGTAACTGGAAACCCAGTGGAGATCCGGAAGAAATGAAATCGGAGACTCTAACATTAGTTATGGTGTATCTCGCCGGAATCATGGAGCGAGCCGACGAGTCTCTGCTTCCAGGAGTTTACAAGGAAGTAGGAGAAGCTCTACACGTGGACCCAACAGCTCTTGGAACTCTGACTCTGTTTCGTTCCATTGTTCAGTCTTGCTGTTACCCTTTAGCCGCTTACTTATCTTCCCGACATAACCGAGCACACGTCATCGCTCTCGGTGCTTTCCTCTGGGCCACAGCCACTTTCCTCGTCGCCATATCCACCACTTTCTTCCAGGTTCTGACTTTATAACCGATTCTCTCTGTTATAGCTTGTAACTCAACTGGAATCAGATCTGTCTTGGAAGTTGTTGGTTTGGACTCTGGATAGAATAGAACAAAGTCTTGAGCTTTATGGAGTTTGATTTGGAAAACGTTTCGATTAGTGCGAATAGACAACGATTTGAATGCCTCGACATGAATGTTGAGATTGAATTTGCAGTTATGCATTTGCCACAAGGTTGAATTGGAATGGATTTATACATTGTTGCTATAAATGTTGCTGCTTGAAATCAGGTGGCAGTATCAAGAGGCTTGAACGGGATTGGACTCGCCATTGTAACACCTGCGATTCAGTCCCTAGTCGCTGACTCAACCGAAGATAATAACCGTGGCGTGGCGTTTGGATGGTTAGGAGTCACTTCAAACATCGGTTCCATACTTGGCAATGTCTGCGCTATCCTCTTTGCCTCCAGGTCTTTCAACGGCGTCGCTGGTTGGAGAGTCGCTTTCCTATTGGTAGGATTCGTGAGCGTGATAGTCGGTATATTGGTCCGCCTCTTCGCAAGCGACCCTCATTACACTGACAAGAAAGTAACAAAACATGACAAGAACAAACCTTTCTGGTCAGACATAAGAGATCTATTGCAAGAAGCGAAGATGGTTATAAAGATTCCGTCTTTCCAAATCTTTGTCGCTCAGGGAGTATCGGGGTCCTTCCCTTGGTCAGCTTTAGCTTTTGCACCATTGTGGCTAGAGCTCATCGGTTTCTCCCACAAAACAACCGCGGTTCTAGTAACTCTCTTCACCATTTCTGCATCTGTTGGACATTTGTTTGGAGGATACATGGGAGATAGTCTTGCCAAGAAGTTCCCAAACGCCGGTAGGATAATACTCTCTCAGATAAGCTCTGGCTCGGCCATTCCTCTAGCTGCGATTTTGCTTCTCGGGTTACCTGATGATCCCTCCACGGCCTTTAGCCATGGTTTGGCCCTTGTCATCATGGGACTATTCATCTCATGGAACGGTTCAGCTACAAACGGGTAAGTAAATGCATATATTTCAAAATCTTATTGAGAATTTTGTTTGTCTTGTTTAATCCTGGAAGAACTCTACCTGAAATGGTTTTATACAGTCCGATATTTGCAGAGATTGTTCCTGAGAGAGCGAGGACGAGCATCTACGCGTTAGACAGATCATTCGAGTCGATATTAGCATCTTTTGCTCCTCCTATTGTAGGAATGCTTGCTCAGAACGTGTATGGATATAAACCTATCCCTGAAGGATCCTCAAGCTTAATAAAGATTGAAACAGACAGAGAGAACGCAGCATCGCTCGCAAAAGCACTCTACTCAGCGATAGGGATCCCGATGCTCATCTGTTGCATAATCTACTCGTTCCTATACTGCTCGTACCCGAGGGACCGAGATCGAGCAAAAATGCAGGCCTTGATCGAGACAGAGATGCAGCAACTCAAAGAAGAAGAAGAAGAAGAAGAAGACGCGAAGTGTGGGATTGAAGTCAAGTGTTTTGGAGGTGAGGAACACGATGAGACTTATCTGCTTAAGCAGCTTCAGAGTGAGAGTGTCAGATGATGTTTTGAGCAATTTGACATTCTACATTTTATAGTGTTTCCTCGAGTTAATTATAGGAAGATTGAGTCATACATAATCAATGTTTTTTTTTGTGTAAAAGAAAGGCACGTAAGTGCAGTAGATAACATTACACGAACGGTGGTGAAAGGAAACAGAGAGAAATACTGATTTTGTTTTCTTTTTTTTCAAAGGAAATATATACATTTGACAGTCATACTTGAAAATAATGCAAGTATTAAACCGGAGTTAAACCGGATCCGACAGAAGCAGAGGCAGGGCGCGTCAGTAAATTGGAGTTATTTCGATATTGGGGTTCCCATAAATCACTTTACTCTTGTTTCTATCCCAAACTTTTATACACACAAGAGAAGATCCATCTCTCTCTCTCTCTCCCTTCTTCACAGCTCTTTTCACTTCCAGTGTCCGATTGATGAAGAGAAGCTAGAGTCTTCACCTACATGCTGCTCTGCTGTACTAATCTTCCGTTAATCGCTCGAAGCAGAAGCAATCTGCTGCTTTTGTAGGGGGTTACTTTGCCAATCTTCTAGGTATCTTGTCTTTTTTTTTTTCTCAGTTAAAATTTTGCAAAAAAAAAGAAAAAAGAGAAAAACTTTCTCTTGTTCGTTGTTTGTAACGTCAAAGACGGGATTTTTTTAAATGGGTATCTCGAAAGATTCGTGCTTTCCTTTTGAATTTTCCTCAGAATCCATTCCGTGTTCTTTCTCTACTAGGCTTTGGTTCTTATAGCGAAACTAGCTGGCTTTTGAAGTGCATTAGGACTTAGATCTTACTCTTTAAGACAAACTAAGGAATCTTCAGTGTTTGTGGTATGTGTTGTCCTCTTGTCCCATAGATCTAATTGATTCGAGCACTGTTGTCTTTTAGTTGCTAAATCAAATTGTTTTGGTTTCTTTTAAGAGATTTTGAATATATTTTCTCTATTTCTTCAGCTTTCTCCTTTGTTCCCCTCTCGGGTTTTAAATTTTTTGGACCACTCAATTTCTCGTGTATGTAAGATCCAATATCGCCTTTCGTTTTCAGGAATTGACTTGGCAACACAGAAAATAGATTTTATTTATTCGCTCTACTCCAATTGTTTATTTTTTTCCGTAATTTAAAACTGTTATTTCAAGACTGTTCCTGCTTTCATATATTTCAGCTACTGAATGGTATTGGTCTTTTGTGTAGATTAATTTATAGCAACATCAAAGAGGAAACTAATTTGTTCGATGGATAAAGCTTCTTCACAAGAGTGTCCTTATCCAGGATGTTTCTTCTGTGTAATGAAAGAAGGTAACCCGAGCAAACGAAGGTCCTGCATCCTCAAATTCTTTCGTGACCTTCCTTCTCAAGACGACGATGGTCAAGTTCTTCCCATCAGTGGTCTCTGGAACACTGCAATGGCTCACCCGAATGATCCAGAGTTCATCGAGCTCGGAATCTTTGAGTGTATGTCTGCTTTGATATGGAAAGGACTTAAAAACCGGCGTTGGCTATCACATGATCAGAACATATACATTCCTTATTACGCGGCTCACATTATTGGTTCTTACACTATGAACATGGAGGAATTTGCAGAGAGAGCAGTGGAAGCTGGAGTGATTCCTCCACTTGTTGAGCTTTTGAGAGGTAGGCTTACTTGGGTTGAACAGAGAGTGGCGGTTCGTGCTCTAGGCCATTTAGCTACTTACCCTAGCACTTTCCCTGCTGTTGCAAACCACGGAGAGATCCTCGAACTCGCTATACAATTGGCTATGAGCTCGTTGGAGATAGTCTATTCTCATTTTTACCAGTATCCGGATCGAAGGTTGAGTTACCATTGTGATCTGCTGACACGAGGCATGGGAGGTGTTGAGATGGAGTCAAGAAAAGCAGAGGAATGGGCCAGCCAGTTGCAGTGCTGGTCTCTTCAGCTTATAAACTGTTTCGCCTTTAAACCTGAGTTTCTTCCCACTCTGTGCAGACCTGAGTTTCTGGTGAATCTTCCGGTTATGTGGGGCGGCCTTGTGAATGAGAACTCACCGGCTGGTATTGGTTTGCTTAGAACAATCTGTCAGCATAAACTCGGTCGTGGACCTGTTTCTGCGTGTTCAGGAATGATCGAGGCATTGTGTAACATCGCTCGGTCTTCTGATGATTGGCAGTACATGGCGATAGAATGTCTTCTTTGGTTGCTTCAAGATCCGAATACGTCTCACAAAGTTATCGACAAAGCAGTGCCAACGCTTGTGGATCTTGCTGAGATCACAAACTTGGGAGACCACAAGAAGCTTGGAGATTCCATTGTCGGTGTTCTTCAAGAATGCAGCTCCATGGGTAACCGTTCAAGGGAATTGATCGAAGAGACGGTGAATTCTCGACAAAGACTCAAATGGGAGAAGAGTATGCCTAAAGAAGACCTTCACATCAAACAAGCAGCAGCTTTAGTGGTCAAACTAGAAGGGAACTCTCTTTTTTCATCAGGAGACATCGCGGGTGCAGCAGAAAAGTACTCGGAAGCTTTGTCTTTATGTCCAATGAGGTCTAAGAAGGAGAGAGTTGTGTTGTACAGCAATCGAGCTCAGTGTCATCTCTTGCTTCAACAGCCTTTGGTTGCCATAAGCGACGCCACACGTGCCCTTTGCTTGCACAATCCTGTAAACAGACATGCTAAGAGTCTTTGGAGAAGAGCTCAGGCTTATGACATGTTAGGCTTGGCTAAAGAGAGTTTGTTAGATGCGATTCTGTTCATCAACGAATGTTCTCAGTCAAATGATCCGGATCTCTCCATGAGACAGAACAAGGTTCCTGATTACGCAGAGAGGCTGGTGAAGAAGCAGATGCGAGCGGCTTGGTTGTTTAAGGAAGCGGCACTGAAGCATGGAGGTGTGCATAGGAAAGGAGAAGAGAGGGAGATGTATGGAAATGAAACGGATGATTCGGAGTGGGAAACTGCGAGTGAGAGCGATATTGGAGATGACGGAAGGGATCATTTGGGACTTGATGATGAGGAGGAGGAAGAAGAAGCGGAAGGCCATGGAGAGAAGTGGAAGAACCGGGATAAACCGAGTGAGAAAAATGAGAAAACTTCTGCAAAAGGTGAGATTTTTGCCGGTTTACTTGCATGATTATGATCAACCTATTGTCAGTTTAGTTAATAGTTTTTGGTGCGAAAATCTATGGATTTATTCAGGTATGAGACATGGATACAGCATAAAGCTAGCAGAAGAGGAAATGTGAAGAAGCCCTGAAACAATGGATTCAACAAGGTCTTAAAAGAAGTTGAGAAGACAAAAAAAGTCTTCGCATGGGGTTTTTTTAAGTCTTTTTACAAGAAACTTGCTTCATGGAAATCGTAAGTTCTCTTTTCCTTCTTTAGTTTTTGAGTGTTCGTAGAATTTGTGGTAAATTTTATCCATTTTGAAGGAGTAAAGATGAAAGGAACAATTGTTTTGTTTTTAATTTTATTTATTTTTGTTTTGGTGTGTATGTAACTAAGAATCATTCTAGAGAATGTGAATTCCAATTTGTATAAATTACATTCTCTCTTGAATTAAGAAATGGTTTTAGGATTTTGTGACTAGGAGATTGTAGATTTCTTTGTCAATGATTGGGAGATTCTAGATGTGTTTACGTTAAACATTACTGTACATTCGCACGTTAGATGATGTTAAAGTTAAAAAAAATTGAATAATGGACGACCTATTCAATCCACTGTGTATGCACGAGAGTAAAATTTGATTGGAGGGAAGAAGATATGTACCAAATCACTATTTACCTTTTACGTCAGTTTTGAGATGAACTTCCGAGTTATGATGTCTACTTTGTTAATAGCAGTGATAATTTTAAATTTGCACACAAGGTTTATAATGCTGTCCTTTGGATACACCAACGGATATAAACAGGGGATATGTATCAAAAGAATAATGTCCCTTTTATAATATGAAAAAGAGGGTTAAAAAAATGATAACATATATATATATATAATCAAATTCAATTAACTTTGCACGTTTTCTCATGTTACCAAAGTCTATCTTTGTATGACTATAACTGATAATGGGACTCGTGGCTCCTACTTTTCGTAATTTTTATCTTTTGAGTCAAATTCCATATTCATTTCTACACATGCAATCGAATGGTATCTACCATAAAATTGTTATTATTTTAATTTAATCGTGCTGACTCTGTTTCAAAACTACTTTCGGCTATTGG
>KE155060.1:221003-248890 GCA_000411075.1 Sisymbrium irio | reverse complement strand
TTCAAAAACTCAGCCGGCTAACCGATTAGCCGGACGACTAGGTATTGGGCGGAAGGTGATCGTGACGAAAAGCTTTAAATCGGAGTGTTTAGGCGTTCAAGCGATTTTATTCTGCTAAATCCGTCTAATTCTGCCTAAATCCGTCTAAAACCGCATAATCTTTCATAAATAAATATAATATTTTACTAGATTTGATATAAAACAACAAAAAAAAAAAAAAAGAATAAGAGAAACATGGGAAGAAAAAAGCTGCGCACATTTAAATTAGGGTTTTACAGACAAATGTGGAAGATGATATGATAATTACTATTTTATCCTTCAGTAAACATAAATATTAGAGAAAAACGTTAAGGAAGCGTCGAACTCGGTTCTTAAAACTGAAAAACAACCCATTGACCAACTGAGTCCGCGTATTATATTGTTATTAATGTACAATTTTATTTAATATACATATATTTACGTAACAGTCTAAAAAATTCTTCGCCGATTAATTCCCGAGTAATCCCCGATTTTTCGATAAATCATTAGGCCCAAACCCACCGTTCGACTAACGCCTAGCGAATTTCCAAATAGAGTATAATATCATTAATGACCACCAGGTCTTCGAAATAGCTTATTTGCATAAAAACTTTTTTTTGTTAGTGGATAAAGAAAATTCTCTATGTGGTGATGTGGTGATGTGGTGATCATACGTCTCAAATTATCTCCAAACACTATGGGCAAGAGTCATTAAGTATTAAATCGACCCTTGGTCCTTAGTGATGCTCAAGAGTTTAGTTTATTAAATACGACCTTCACTAACATAATTAGAATATTTTATTTGATTACAATAAAGAAAATCTAGTGTAGAAAATTCCTGGAACATTCTCCATATATAAATCATGATGATCTGGCCCCATGCACATATTCATAACACACACCTTCACTCCTCTATAATCTGCTCTACTTATTATTTTCTCGGGAAATAAAAGAGTCTTGATTCGACTGGAAAGTTTTAAGCAAATGGGTATCGTTAGGAACCTTTGCTCTCTTAAATTTGATGTTAAAATCGTGGAAGCGAGAAACGTAGAACTCAAGTCATCACCAAGCTCTCTCTTCGTTAGATTCTTTATCTATGCAGGGAGTAACCGTAAGATTGAACTAAGTACTGCAGAGATCTGTTCGAGGCCAGACGACGAGGTCATGGTCTGGAACCAGTCTTTCGGTCTGGAGTGCCAAGGGAACGAAACCGCTGTCGAGGATTTGAAGCAAGAAAGCGTCGTTTTCGAGCTGCGGAGAAGGAAAACGGCATCATTTGTGAGGAAATGGTCGAGATCAGAGTTGGTGGGTAGAGGAGAGGTTTCTTGGAAATCGGTTATGGAGTCGGATGGGATGGAAATAGAGAGACTTGTTGTGATGGGTGAGATGAAAGATCGGATCTTGGAAGATTGTAATAAGCCTCTTCTACTGAAGGTAGCTTTAAAATTCCAAGCTTCAAAATTGGTGAACACTAAGAGAGTAGAAGATCTTTGTGGGTGTAGAGATTGTAGGGAATGTAATTGCTTAGATTATGAAGCTTTTGTTGTGGCATGTGCTTTAGATGAAATCTAGTAATTAGTACGTGTCAATTAAACAGGATTATTCAAAGAATTTCGGATAAGTTGTTGCCATAAAGAATCTATAAAACACTCTAAAATAAATCAAAGAACACCACGATGTTGCGGGATCAAAATCACTAAAAAGTTGAACACCTCTTTAATTTTGAGTGTAGAAGTCTTAGATTATGAAACTTTTGTTATATATATAGTTTGCACGGTAGATGAAGGTCTTTGTACATGATATGATTCAAAGATCCGAGTGAGCAGTTTAAATGAAACGAGAAATAAGGGATATCAATTACCAAAGATAATGACGAACTCTCATCAATCAGACAAGTTGCAGGACCAAATCACAACTGTTTTATTGAAGACAATATTAATGAAACGATGATGTTGTTTCAAGAATGGTCATGACCGAGAAGGGCGAGAAGCATATCCTTGTAGTTACCAGAAGTGTCATTAGCAATGGCTCGATCAAGAGGAACGCTGTTCCTGCGTAAGTATTCCTCTTTGATCCGCTCCATGTCGACTTCCGCTCTTGTAGTGACCACTCTAGTGAGTGCCCACTCGTCTGTTCCCACCTTGTTGATGGCTCGACGTAGAACCTTCTCAAAGTACTTCTCTGGATATGTCAAGCATTTGATCGCGGTTTTGAGTAACTGAACATATTCATCTTCCGAATCTTCCTTCAAATACTTGTTAATGGAACTTCCAAACTTGTCCTTGAAGTGATTGAGCGTTGCACTGATCTGAGCTTTGCTTCTTGTTGTCAAGATTCTAATGAGATCTTCATCAGTGTAAGCCTTATCAGTAATCTTCTTGTGAAGTGTCTTAGCTTCAGAACTAGCCAGCTTCACGTTGACCTCGTCAGCATTCCCATCGTACCTAAAGGTGCTCACAAGAGGAACCAATAGCTGCATTTTGCACATGATGTGATTAGAAACTTCTCTTTGAATCTTGGCAATGAGTTTAGAGATGAAAGCTCAGAACATAAGATTTATGAATACCTTTCGGATATCTCCAGATGTGTGGTATGCGACATCCTCTTCGAGAGAGGTCTTGTAGCGAGCTTGGTATGCTTGCTTGGCCTTGAAAAATTCAAGGGCAGGTCTAGTACAAGCGATTTCAACAAGAATCCAATTGTTTTTGGTCAACATCTTAGTAGATTCTTTGGCCAAATACGCATCTCTCTCCACAGGCTCAAGAGTCCACAACATCACAGCTCTCTGTTTTCAAAAACAAACCATAGTGTGATCAGACCAAAATAAGATAAAAAGATCTAGACATTTTTATTTTCCTTTGGCAGACCTCAAAGTCACCGGATAGCTCTTTCTCTAATTCGTTGAGAAGATCCTTATTGTACTTAGCCGCATAAGCAGCGCGGATGAAGCTGCGTTGCATTGCATTTCTATGAGCCAAGATTGATATGATCATCCCCTCGTTGGTTCCCCATCCTGCACCACTCAAAAAGACAAAAAAAAAAAGTTAGGAAAAATCTTAAAATTTAAAATTTAGAAAATTGCTATTATCTTCTTAAAATATTATTTCATCGTCAGTTACAAACTGGACGGTTACAAAGCACACAACTTTTTATTTTATTTCAACAAATACACCATATCAAAAGTAAAGGAAACACAGTTTTCCATACAGTTTAAAAGTGTTTTAGAAAAATAAATTATTTCGTCATCAGTTACAAAATACTCAAGTCTTCCATGCATGTTACTTATGTCTTTATTCGCTTTGCAGCATACACATTTTCAAATATTTGACTGGTTGATAACTAATCTTTGTGTGTGGTTACCAAGTCAAGTCCAATATTAGTTTATACAAATGAGTGACTAATCGGAATATGACCTCCAAAAAATCTTTGTTGGATTGGACGTAAAATATTATAGAGTTTGGATGCGATCAAATTACATATCGCATATCATTAAAATAACAAAATTCTCTTTACGTAAGTCACATGGTAATAACCACAATTGTGATTGTAAGTTGTAACTAAAATAATAATAAAATAACAACATGCATCGTCGGAATTCATTATAAAATCGTGATTTATTTTTTGAAAATCGGGAAATCGAGATCTGCAATAAGATTTGAATCGTTTAATGAACAAAAGATTATAATCCATTTCTTTCGAGACCTAGATGCATATAACATATCATCAACCAAATAGCTAGATCTGTTGATCATTGATATCAAACATTTTATAAAAGCAAACGATCAAACCCTGACGTCATATATAATAAGGATGACGATTTCGCAATAGATTGAGCTGTTGATTGATATATAACCAAACTAAAATATAATATTAAAAGAAAAAAATGTAAAGGATTCACTCGATCGAAGCATGAAGGTGAAGTCTAGTTCTAACTTTTGCCGGGAAGAAGATAAGAGAGATGAGATAAAAAAAACACCTTTAAAGGCCTTGTAGAGCTGCTCGGAGTCTTCTTCAGGGAGAGGAACATTGGCAGGAATTTTAAGAGACGCCATTCTCCGACCACTAAAATATTCTTTCTTGTTTTTTTTCACTGTTTAAATGGGACGGAGAAACTGTGGGACGAGTAATGCACATCATCTTAACTCTTAAGTAATGGAATGAAATCTCTTTTTCTATATAAACAAATATTAGCAATTTAATTAGTAATACTAAATATATGTAAAAAAGGGAAATTCTTTTATTTATTAATACAGGCTGTATAATACAGTGGGCAGAAAAAGTAAAATAATATAAAACAGAAACGGCAAAAAAGTATTTATATCTTTGCTTTTTTACATAAGGCTGAACAATTTAAAGAACAAGTTGAATATATAATTAAAATAATTATGAACTCTTATCTTTATTTTATTTTTTGTATTAATTATTTAATATCCAGAGTGATATTTAAACATGCATTTAGCTTTCAGAAATAATTACGGAAGAAAACTCTAAGCTATAAACAAATTTCCATAATTTGTTGACCAAACATAACAATATGCGATATTCAGTTCGGAGAGAGATGAAAGAGTGAATTCTATCCAAATTTAAACTCATTCAAAGGTTTCATGATAACTGTTCAAATCAAACAAAGTAAAACTGAAAAACACTCATAAATCATTCAACATTACCAGGTTGCATGCAAGACCAATCACAAGTTTTTTTATTAAACACATAAGGATAAGATTTTTCTCTCTCTTTTTTTTTTCTTGCAAATATTGTTTTAACTTCAAGCCTGATCATGTCCGAGAAGAGCTAGAAGAATATCCTCATAGTCACCATGAGTGTCTTTGGCAATGGCTCGGTCAAGTGGGACACTGTTCCTGCGTAAGTATTCCTCTTTGATCCGTTCCATGTCGACCTCAGCTCTTGTAGTGACCACTCTAGTAAGTCCCCACTCGTCAGTTCCCACTTTGTTGATGGCTTGACGTAGAACTTTCTCAAAGTACTTCTCTGGATATGTCAAGCATTTGATCACGGCTCTAAGTAGTTGAACATATTCGTTGTCTGAATCCTCCTTTAGGTATTTGGAAATGGAAGTTCCGAACTTGTTTTTGAAATGATTAAGTGTTGCGCTGATTTGAGCTTTGCTCCTTGTTGTCAAGATTCTAATGACATCTCCATCATTGTAATCCTTCGCCTCGATCTTCTCGTGAAGTATCTTAGCCTCAGACTTAGCTAGCATCACGTTCACTTCATCTCCATCGTACCTAAAGGTGCTCACAAGAGGAACCAAGAGCTGCATAAACAACGGTATATGTTAGAAAACTTATAAGAGTTGAAAACGTATTATTTTCACATACTTAAAATATGTAATACCTTTCGAACAGCTCCAGATGTGTGGTACGCGACATCTTCCTCAATAGATGTCTTGTAGCGAGCTTGGTATGCTTGCTTGGCCTTGAAAAACTCAAGCGCAGATCTAGTACAAGCGATTTCAACTAGAACCCAATTGTCTTTAGTGAACATTTTTGTCGATTCCTTAGCCAAATACGCATCTCTGTCCGCTGGCTCAAGTGTCCACAACATCACAGCTCGCTGTATATTATTTTCAAATAAAACATGTAGAGTTTACTTTGTCGTACTATACCAAAAGAAAACAACATAAAAAAAGAATTTGGATCCTTAACGAACCTCGAAGTCACCGGATAGCTCTTTGTCTAATTCCTTGAGAAGATCCTTATTGTAGTTAGCAGCATAAACGGCTCGGATGAAGCTGCGTTGCTCGGCATTTCTGTGAGCCAAGATTGATATGATCATCCTCTCGTTGGTTCCCCATCCTTCATTGGACAACCACAACATATTTAAAAGGCATGTTAACAATTAAATCTCCAAGGAATTAAAAAAAATGTTATGTCCTTTCCTCTAATTAAAAACATATATACGATTACAATATTGTTTGAGGCTTGCGAAGGATTTCAAATTACCACTGAGAGAAATTGAGTCAAGGATTACAATTTTCTGATGATTACATGCTGTTTTTAAACAACTTATTATACCAAACAAAGAAGAAAGAAAAAAGATTAAAAAAGGGAGTTAGTATGCAAGAAGTACACGAATTCTAGTTCTAATAACCCATTCAACTAATTAATGATGGGATAGAAAGAACGAGGAGAAAACCTTTAAAGGCTTCGTGGAGCTGCTCGGCGTCTTCTTCCGGAAGAGGAAGACTGGCGGGAACTTTCAGAGACGCCATTTGGACAAGTGAATATCTTTTATCTTCTCTGTATATTTTAATCTTGGTTGTTTGAATGATGGTAGATCTATATAGGCACATCTTCTTACTTAAATAATGAAATGGAATTTAGATTACGATATAAAATAAAGAGGAAAATTATCTGTATGAATTTAAAATTCATTTGAAAAAGGCTTGTCAAGTTAAGTTTAAATCAATAAAAAAAAGAAAAAAAAATCAATACAATGGGCAGGAAAGGAAGTTAATTAATTGAAAATATGATATGACTTTGCAGTTAAAGTAAATTTATTAAGGAAAAGAGAAAAAGACAGCAGGCAGCAGGCATAAAAAGATTTTAATTAATTGAAATTAGGGTTGAATGGTAATTAAGTTGAATAAAATAGATTTGGAGTAAAATATTAAGCATAGAATGGGTCAGAAACTTATGATTTAGATTGCGAATGACACGTTTTAACTCCAAGACATAGCCGCAGGGGTCACGTGGTTGGTGACTTGGTGCTAAGCTAAACGTGAGTGGAGCAGTTGTATTTTTGGCAGCCAAATACTGAAAATCTCATAAAGAAACATAAACGTAACGTCATATACTGGTAACAACCTAATATACTTTTCCCATCATTTTCAATGCATTAAATTTAGAGATTCAATCCATAGAAAAGCCGTACAACCAACCACTCTATAGGAAGGTTAGGTAAATTCTCTGAGTGACGGATAAAAAAT
The DNA here is from genome assembly GCA_000411075.1 of Sisymbrium irio. NCBI lineage: Eukaryota > Viridiplantae > Streptophyta > Magnoliopsida > Brassicales > Brassicaceae > Sisymbrium > Sisymbrium irio. The sequence goes on along the minus strand of KE155060.1, from coordinate 241,923 downwards.
TAATTCGTATACGTGGGCCACACATAGGCTGATGGCGCTAAAAAACAGAAGTAAAAAATAGACTGCGACTCTGCTGGGGATCGAACCCAGAATCTCTGGTTTCGTAGACCAGCGCCTTATCCATTGGGCCACAGAGTCTTTTTGTTTGTCATATAATTTATTAAATTTATAAACTACTCAGATTTCTAACCCAAGTAACAATCAGAGATTCCGGTACATAAGCGAGTTTATGAGATTTATGTAAGGACTCCAATTGTCTTCTTCACCTCTTCTCCACTAATATTTCATCTTCTGAATCATGTTTTAATTCGATCCGAATTGTTTTGTATGCGACAACTGAACTCAAAAACTGACACAATGTATCGTTTTTAAACTTTTCTTTTCAGATTAAAGATTTATATATTGAATTTTTACAGAAATTCAAAATACGGACCTAAATGCATACACATTGAATATTCTATTTGTAGTCAATGTATTTTCTGAAACGAAAAAGACTTCTAATACTCAAAACCAAAATACTCAAAAAACTGAAATGTAACAAATTCTAGATTGAACGAACTTGAACGATATATCTTACAGAAATGAGAAGCTGAAACTTTGTGATAAGAATCAGATTCATGAAAACGGCGTTTTCATAATCTGAACAATCAAACTATTCATAAAGTCTAATAACACTAAAGACAGAACATCACCATCAACTTAGGTACATCCGCAGAAACTCACGATCCGTGGCTAACTCAATTCAGTTTCCATGGAGTCTGCAGAAAGAGAAAAAAAGAGACAACCTTTGTAGTTATTGATCCTGCGGAAGATGATAAGTATTGTCTTTTAAGAAAACCAGAGAAATGTACTACGATTCAAACATTAGCTTAAACCTTTGTTTACCCTCAAACAATGGCCGCAGTTTCCTCTGCCAGTTTCTGTAGCTTTTCAGGACGCGGATCTTCGGCTGTATCTTCCTCATAAGCTGCAACATGAACACCAAGAGCCGCACGACCTGATGGGTCAAGATTCTGTGACCAAGCTGCGTCCCATTCTACAGCCTTTGCTGTACTACATGCTACACTTGGACCTCCTGGTACAGTAGCTCTAGCAGCGCTCTGCTCATTATATAATCCGAAAAACAGATCAGAGCAAAGATCAAGTCAATTCAGGCGAAGGAGTAATTACGAGGATGAAAATGACAATAACCTTAGGGAAGAACTTTTCAAAGATGGTTCTGTAGTAGTAAGCTTCCTTTGTCACAGGTGTGTTATCGGGGAAGACAAAGCTTGCGTTCATCAGCATTGTGTCGGAGACCTAAGCAGAAGAGCATGGCATTATTGAGCTGTGACATAACACTCTTTCTACGGATTAAAAGAGACATCTTATTACATGTTTGTTTGCATGATCTTTCAGACCATCAATCCAGCTGTACCCAACTCCATCACTGAACTGTTCCTTCTGCCTATATAGAATGTGCTACATTTTACCAAAAAGATATAGAACTTGTTAGCAAAGCTAGATGATTTCGTCAAATTGCAGCGAGCACAAAGTTTATGTTAGAAAACCTTCGGTAGATAAGGATTTTTCTCATCATCAAAGGCATTGCGTAACACCCATTTCTCGATCCTTCCGATGTCAGGCCTGATCTGCATTGTAGTTTAAACCAGATCAAATTTATAACTTACGACTCTAAATTTTTTATAAACAAACGTCATGAACCAATCAGTAGAAATTAGAAAGTTCTATCAGAAGTGTTATATGTTGAAAAAACGGACCGAAATCACTCTTTCAATTTGTGTGTAATGAAAAAATAAAAAAGGAAGCGATGAGAAAGACGACACCTACCATCTTCCACTCTGGATCAATGCTCATCGCGACATCTATAAATTCTTTATCGAGGAAAGGTACACGAGCCTCAACACCCCATGCAGAAGTTGATTTGTTAGCCCTCAAGCAATCATACTGATGAAGAGCTTTGATCTGTAGACAATTCAGCACACAAACAAAGTTCAGATACAAAGGTCTAGAGTAGCACAAGAAGTTCTGATCTTAAGGTAACATACCTTTCGGCATGTTTCCTCGTGCAATTCCTTCTTGTTAGGTGCTTTATGGAAGTACAAATATCCTCCAAAAATTTCATCCGAACCTTCGCCAGAAAGAACCATCTTTACACCAAGTGATTTGATTTTTCTCGACATAAGAAACATCGGAGTGCTGGCTCTTATAGTAGTCACGTCATAGGTCTCAACATGGTATATAACTTCTTCTATGGCATCTATCCCTTCCTGATATTATCATTCGAAGAAGAGAAGCAATCAAGCGATGAAACAAAATTTTAGTACTCAATACTTCTTGTAGATGCAAAAAGAGAAATTTACCTGAACTGTAAAATGTAACTCGTGGTGGCGAGTTCCAAGATAGTCAGCAACTTCTTTACCAGCTTTAAGATCCGGAGATCCCTGAAAATAAAGAAGAGGTAAATAACAAATTTTGATGAGCGTAGAAAGCTATAGGTGAAAAGATTTTGCGCAATCGGGTCAAGGTTTAAGACCTTCAAACCAATACAAAACGTGTGCAACTTTGAACCCCACTGACGAGCAGCATCTGATTTTTCCAAATGGCGTAAAGTCACTGAAGCAACAAGGGATGAGTCCAATCCTCCAGAGAGAAGGACACCAAAAGGCACATCGGTCATTAGTCTCTTGATAACAGCCTGAAAGTCAACGATATGATCACAATTCATACTTCGAAGACCTATCAAAGAAAGTATGCACCTAAAACAAACAATGTAAATGGGAAATTGATATACATTTGAGACCTAGAGAAGAATAACGTTCCAGAATTTACCTTCTCAAAAGTATTGCGCACTGCTAAAGGATCATATGGGGTTGAAGGAACCAGCTCAGAGAACCACGAGGGGTTGTACCACCTCCTAAGACCACCTACAAGAAATGTTAGTTCCATGAAACCACACAGAAAAAAGCCACACATATCCACTAAAAGATGGAAACTGTAACTAAAATCAAATAAACAAATTTTGAACTCTATAAGTGTGTCCAAAGCAATGCGAGTAAGGCAAGTAAAATAGATGTGATTTGATATGAGATGCAAACCTTGTTTACTCGAGTAAATGTGGCCTGGGGGGAAAGACATAAACTGTTCACAATCATCACTAAGTGCTTTCATCTCAGAAGCAAACCAGACAGAACCTGTGGAAGTTTATGTAGCAAAGGGTAAACCAGTAATCAATGAAAAGGGTTACAAGCAAATCAAGAAACCAATAAATTGAGGTGAATTTCTTAGAGAAATGTGAACACACCATCGAGACCCCACCCGATGTAGAGTGGGGTGATACCAATCGCGTCCCTTGCAGCAATAAAACTTTTGTCCCTAGTATCAAGGAGGACAAATGCAAACATGCCATCCAACATGTTGACAAATTCCTCACCATGTTCTTCGTACTGCAATTATATTAAGAAATAATAAATCAAACCGATAAAACAAATGGTGAACAATGGGGCAGAGTCTAAACGCAAAAACTATTCAACTAGCATTAGGTAACAAAGATCAAGGCGGCCTCCATGCACTTGCATTGGCATAAAAATGCAGAAAACACACAACATCTATCTACGGAATCCCTGAGGTCATAAACTCCTCGCAAATAATGAGTACTTACAAGATGGGCAATCACTTCACAATCACTCCCAGTACGGAACTTATGAGACTTCAGATTTTCACGTAAAGCCTTGTGGTTGTATATCTCCCCATTGACCTGAAAGCATCCAAACAAAAAGAACCCCTTACTCATGTGAATCCTAATAAAGTTCGAGGTCTGACTCATGATATTTTGTTTCTTTTTTTTTGTAATGTATATGATCATTGAGAAACTAAGATTAGGACACAAGGCAATGTACCGTGACAACGATGGTCTTGTCTTCGTTGTAGAGCGGTTGGTCTCCAGAAGTGGGGTCAACGATAGCTAAACGCTCGTGAGCCAAGTAACAATCCTCGTAACAATGGAGACCGCTCCAGTCAGGACCTCTATGCCTCAATCTACATAGCATATTCAATAGCTTTTAACATTCAAACAATATTCACCAATACATGAATGTCGTCTTCTCCACAAGATATAAACTGAGTAAAAGCTATTCATTTAAACAAAAGCAGCTCATTCTGTTCAGAAAGTTGGTAACTTTTCTCTTCCAAAACAAAACCCAATAACATTTAGAACAATGCGCAGCCCAAGGAGATCGATAAAGAAAAGAAAAACAAAAAAATGGAATTGAATGAGACACGATAAACGGGAGGATTTGACCTGCGAGAGAGTTCGATGATACGGGAACGTTTCGCTTGGGAGTGATCGACGCAGCCTAGAACAGCAAGAATCCCACACATGGTGGCGGCAATGGAGAAACGCAACGGCTTCTGAGAAATGGATGCTCCAAGTGAATACTAAAAAGATGATCTTTTTAAGTGTGGGTTTCGATTCGATCGTAGCCGTTGATTCTCACTATTTAATTATTTACTTTTATTTCCAAAGACAAAAGATTCCGATTTTACTTTACCCTAATTTTCCTCTGACTCGTGGAATCTCGGCAAACGATTCTATTTCCACTGAATGGGTGTTGTCACGAGATTCACCTGATTCTCTACGAGAAAAAGAGAATCATTTGACGAGTAGGTGTTGTTCCCTTATCATAGGATATACACTTGCTACGACATTTAATATAACTAGATCATGATCCTTGGTAAAACATGGAATTATATTTAAAAATATTTTTGTGATTATAATTTTATTTGTAGAGCATGATCTTTTCCTCATCCCTACTTGAAATCTAAGTTGGTTTATCTGAACAACGTTTTAACTGTCTCTATTATAATATTTTTATTTTTCTTTCATTTTAAAAGGGTGTGTGCTTTTGCAATAATTTGTTTTTCCAGAAATTCTGTCTATTGATTTTGTAATCACTGACTATTTTGATATTATAAATAAAAATTTAATTCCGTCGAAAGAAAAAAAAAATAGAGCCCAAAAGGAAAACTGACTTTTTTCCGTTCACACAAACCCTTGCTGTAAAGTTGAGGGTAAATATTTCGAATTGGTTTGGGTTCACATTCGGGCCTACAGGCCCAATTAAATTGATTCCTAACTGGAATTTCAATCAAAGCATATTTCTTTTCTTTTCTCTTTATTTTTGCTGCGAAGGTTTTGAATACGGTTAAATTACTTTGTAAACCGTGAGTTTGAGTTTATGAGCAGATATAACCGAAGTGAACCGATAAAAAGAGGAACGGAGAGAAACTTGGCTATCAAGCTGCCTCACTCTCAAGTCATATGATGCTATAGGAATATAGGATAGGATGGTTATTAATATCCAACTTTAGCAATTAGGCTCTTCAATTTGAAAACAAAGCATATACGCCTCAGCTTTTTGCAGCCTACAGACTACAGTACAGAACCTTCACACTCCTCGAAAACTATATAAAACGATAGATATTGCTTCGGAACGCTACACAAACTTAGCTCAAAGATTGTGGTGCATGCATCTCTTCCCAAGGAATTCATCAGTAAAGCACAAGCTAAGGGCTTATGACATCGAAATTCTTCTCTTGAAGCTGGTTCTTGGTCCCCCGGAACTTCTTCTTCGTGGCGTGTCTCTTGTTCCATCGTCTTCTCGTTTTAGCTGGAATGATTTCTTCACTTTTTGCCAACGTGATCCCCAGTTCTGTATGCTCTTCTGTTTGATACTACTTAGCTTTTCGTACTCTTGTTGAAGCTCATTGTACTCTTCCTGAAGCTCTGCCATCTTTCTATTCACATTCTCCAGCTCTCCCTTAAGTGTCCTGATTTCACTATCTCTGGATTTTCGTTTATCCTCACGACCTTCAGGGTTTTCTTGGTTGGTCTCCGCTTGCTTGTCTTGCATCATCATCCTCATCTTCACTTGTTCCGAGAACAGCACTTGAGTATTGATCTTGTTTATGATGGAATCAGTCGCTTATATTAGTTCTTTCACTTCAAGAAGGGCTCATGGAATAAAAATTGCTCAGTTATCACATACCTGGACGATAGTTCTCAGAGGTAACCGATCATTTTGTGCAGCGTGTAGGCACGCATCAAGGGATAGTTTCTCGCAGTTCATTGTTTTGCACAGTCTTCTTCTATCATGCTCTGAGAGTGATGGATGAGTCTGAAACAAGGAAGTAACAATTAGCTGTGTATGCTTTTTTCTGGTTTGGAGATGCAAATACACAAGAAGAAAGCTACTACCTTGAGAAACATATCAATTGCTCTATAGAGGCCGTCATGGCATTTCCAAGCGTTTTCCGGCAACATTTCTGCTAGAACCTGAAACTTGGTGATGGATAGACATGGATCTTTTGCAATCTGGGCTAGATAATTGTCCAACAGCCTTGTTATGCTTGGCTTTCCTTGAACATGTTGCTGTTGTTGTTGTTCCTGCTCATGCATCAAGAAATACTCGAGAATCCTGTGAACCACGTCCACATTGTATATTGTGTATGCCTCAGGTGAGCTGAGCATAAATCAACAAAGACTTGCTTAGTTTATGAACTTAATATCAAAGTTTACAGTTGCTTAAGAGTAGATTTATCTCACCCGGCTCCTTTCTGTTGATCTTCATTTTTGAAGTTAGGAATCAGGAGGTCACATACATTGGCATCCTCCAATGCCATACCGGCCCGCTTTTCAAGATCAGATATTAAAGCTGGTGATGCAGAATACACAATCGCAGTTTTCAGCAGCCTTAACAGAAATTGGCATGATACAGCTCCTGATTGTGGAGGAAGTACGCTTACTAAGCTTTCGATTATCCTCTTTTGTTCTTGACATCCTAAACTGCTTTCCTCTGTTCTTTCTCGATTAACACTGAACTGCAGATCATTTTTTCCTGACCCGTAACCTCGTATTCCTTCCAAATCCTCATCGATTTGCGGCAGCCATTTCTCTGCGTACTTCATGATGATTCTACCTATGATTTCTGGTTTGGCCCGTCTTGCGTTTAGAGTTGTTACAACCCTCATGAAGTGATCAATTTGAAGGTTGGCTATACCATTGTATAAACATCCTTCATTGCTATCTACATCTTCTGGTATGTCATGATCATTGCAGGCTTTCCAAGCAAGCAAGTCGCAGCATCTCCTTACAATCTGGAGGTTCTCAGCCCATGGAGATAAGCTTGCACATGATCTCAGAACAGTGAGTGTATCTCTCCATGAGGCAAGTACAACAAAAGTTATGAAAGCATCTGTCTTGGAGATTAGGTTCCCGTCTTCAAATTCTTCAGTCATGTACAAGTACTCCGATGCACATCTCAGTGGAGCAACGTTTAGAGGATTCAAGTCCAGCGGGAGGCCGTAGCAGAATTTCAGAATGGTCTCAAATGTTTCTGCTCCACCTGGGAAGTTTGCCAGCTTGAGATGATATCCATTCCCAGAAGATGTAGGCTGTAGCTCAACATTGCTTATGTAACCACACTTGGAGGTCAAAGGAAACTGTTGAAGACAAAAGAAAAAAAGTAAAAATTCCAAGTTACTCGAATTCAAAATTCTGATTTCCATGTCTTAGCTGTCTAGAATTGCAATTAATAGCCTCATGTATATATATATACAACTTCTGCCAAGCTAACACATCTTCCTTTTTTTGATGGAGAATTGGATATAGACTACCTTGTGTGCCTGGAAGGTAATATCATCGACTTGAATAGATAGATCATTAGGGATTTGAGACTTGACATACCTACAGAGAGATAGGTTAGACGCTTAGCTAGCTACCTAAGCTCTTCCTTATTCTTGTTTCTGCACTATGTTATGTATAATGAAATCATTACATACCAGGAACGGTCTTTCTTCTCGAAGCTGTTGGCCAATGCAACTACTCTATGTGGAACTACAATGCTTTTATTACAGATTTGATCAGCGGAAGTCTCATCATCTTCAGAGCTCTTCAGCTGGTCTGCATATGCCGAATTCATTCCCCTTTGATCTAAGGCAATCTGAGAAAATACAAGTGAGAATACTTGCAGGACAGAGATGAAATATAAATGTATCAGAGTGGGGACAAAGTATGAGAGTAAATGTGAGTAGATAGTATGTGGCTCTTATATTATATACATTTAGAGAAACAGTTGTGTTGTACCTTTCGTTATAGAATATTTAGACTGGTTAATGCTTTTGATCCGAGGGACAGAATGTATGACAATAAATACAATCTGTCTCTGTCATTACCCAAATCTTCTGGTCTCATTAATCTCTGACCGTCTGTGCTATTACAGTTGTTTCCCCTCGAGAATAAAAGCCACGTATTAGGTTTGACAAATCCAACAGTATCTCCTGCTTCTCTAACAATTCGAAAGCGCAATTATCTAACAAATTACGAAGGATGTGTTAAAGACAAGAATCAACAACTTCTGTCATGGTCAGGCACTGCTGTAACCGATATATGTATCAAGTTGGCAGCCGGAAACTAAAGAAGCCTATTATTAAGCTAAATTTCCGAGTGAAGTACATTGATTTGTGTGCATTAGAAGAAACTTTAGACGTTTCTTTTTCTTAATGTTGGAGTAAAGGTGAATTGGTGAAAAGGCCTTTGCCAACAAATGATGTAAAGCCATGTGCAAATGATTATTACAATTTTTTAACTTGACAAAAAAAATAAAAGAGCCATTTTTAATACTCTTTCACCATTAAACATAAAAATTTGATCCCCATAATATTTTTAAAAGTTACTTTTGATAAAATAGAGTTATAATCTCTTGATTTGAATAGAAAATTAGGCACCCCAAAGGAAACAATGTAAAATAGTATCTAGGTTTATATGTTATAATTGGCGGTTACTTTTATGGCGTAGAATAACATCATATAAACGCGTAAAAACTCAAAGCATCAGCCTTGTCAGATCTCAATACACAAAGAGAGAAGGGAAAACATGGCGCCGGTGACTCCTCTAGCCAAGTACAAGCTCGTCTTCCTTGGAGATCAATCCGTCGGCAAGACCAGCATCATCACTCGCTTCATGTACGACAAATTCGATACAACTTATCAGGTTTGTCAACCCCATCTCCAAATCGATCATTGTTTCAATCGTGTGATCCGCGATCTTCATTGCTCATCTTCCGATCAGAAAATTATAAGCTTTGTAATTTTGTGTTTGCAGGCTACCATTGGGATTGATTTCTTGTCAAAGACAATGTACCTCGAGGATCGGACTCTTCGTCTCCAACTATGGTAAAGCCTTCTTCTTTCTGCTATCCGCTTATTAAAGATTGCACCTTTAACAAACCATGTGGTCATTAGATATCTTGGGTTTGATATGTTGTGTCTTTTGTAACGGCTCAGGGATACTGCTGGACAGGAGAGATTTCGAAGTCTGATACCAAGTTATATCAGAGACTCTTCTGTTGCTGTTATTGTCTATGATGTTGCAAGTAAGCCTTCTTTCAATCTTTTCTGTCAAGAATCTCATTGATTTACGCTTTCAGTTTTCATAGAGTTTGCAAGAATGGTATGTGAAGTTTATGATCTTTGTATTCCTTTATTTTCACCAATGTACAGATAGGCAGTCATTCTTGAACACCTCCAAGTGGATTGAGGATGTTCGTACAGAGAGAGGTAGCGATGTCATCATTGTTCTCGTCGGCAACAAGACAGATCTCGTTGACAAGAGGTGACTAGCACTTTATTTTAGAAAACACCAAATAAGTTACATGGGAATTTTTACCAACTTGACATTTTCATCTGACAGGCAAGTGTCGATAGAGGAAGGGGATAACAAAGCTCGTGACTTTGGAGTCATATTCATTGAGACGAGTGCAAAAGCAGGGTTTAACATCAAGGTGAGAACCAACTATCTATCCTCAGGACTGCTTAAAGATCTTGACATTTCTTTCAATAACGTTTTTTGTGTGTGTGTGGGTTTTCTTTTGGTATTTTGGAAACTTGTAGCCACTATTCCGCAAGATTTCAGCAGCATTACCCGGAATGGATACACTTTCTTCAGCGAAACAAGGTGATATGGTTGATGTCAACCTAAAATCATCTACCAATTCGTCTCAAGCGGAGCAACAACAAGGTGGCTGTTCGTGTTAATTGAACTTGAGTACACTTTAACAGCAGCAGAGTAGGGAGATTTTGAAAACTACAGATTCATGACTTATGGAATAAACCAATTCTGGTATAAGGAAAGGGATATTTACTTTGGAAACTCTAGTATTCTTTAACATGTTTTGAGCTGTGTAATAATGAAGATTGAAAGCTTAAGAAGAATGTTTTGCTTTTGCTCCGATTGCTGAATTGTTTTTTACAGCATAAATTGTCAATCTCTATCTAGACATAAAATGATGACACGAACAGACCTAAACAAGAACAAAGTATGAAAAAGAGAATCAATATCTCATTATAATTTTTTTCTTTATTCCTAAACTCACATGCTGTGAGATATTAGACAAAAGACGGGAGCAACAAATTTTAGAGCTCTTTACTGTTGCCATCCGTATTGCTGGTTTCTACTGCCACCCATCGGGTTCTGACCTCTTCCAGAGCCACCATACTGACCACCTTGTGCGTAGTTAGGTGGTCCAACCCCGTACGCACCACCACTAGGTGCTCTAGGACCGCCCATATAAGGACCTCCCCTACCTTGTTGATGATATGATCCACTGCTGTAACCTCCTCGGCTCTGATTATAACCCCTGCCCTGGTTTCCGCCAGGACCGTACCGATTTGGACCAGGTGGACCACGCGGCTTCCCATAGAAGTGGTGGCTTGGTCCAGCAGGTACTTGTGGTGGTGCGTTGTTAGTCGGATGGTTTGGACCGGTAGGCCAATGTGAAGCAGCGTGAGATTGGCCTCCGTGTTGTAATGGAGGCAAGCGAGAGTGCTGCTGCTGTGGATGCTGCAGTTTCTGTCTTTTTGCTGCTTCCTCTTTTTGACGCTGCTCTTGCCGCTTTCTCTTTGTCTGGAACTCATGTGATGCCTCATATGTGGGTAGACTGTATATATGAAACAGTATTTTAGTCAGAAGAATGATGATGCCTAAACACACAATTCACGAGAAAACAAAAAAATGCTAATACCTCTTTGGGTCACATGGCAGCGGCTCGGTCCAAAAGTACTCGGCATCAAGAGCATCCTTTGCAGTTATTCTCTACACCGGACAACTTATATGTCAAGAACAGGTCTAAATGGTGTTTTACGATGTCCTGACTTGAAGACAAAATAAGAGGCAAAGTTTTCAAGTATTCATGCCAATAAGGATAAACATCTCTAATACCTGTGATGGGTCAAGCACCAACATTTTCTCCAGCAGTTCAAGTGCATGGCGATCAAAGCCTTGGCACCTCAATTAAGAAAAGTCAAATGAAACCTTATCATCAAAGTATATGCGTAAAAGTGATGTTATATATTGGTATTGGTTTATTTTACTTACTGTCCGAAGAACTCTCTCACGCGTCTCTTCAATGGCCGTGCGGGCTTAAAATTGTTGTACCAAGGCATCTTGGAAACCCCAGGCCAAATATTTTCATCAGGTGATCCACAAAGCTCAAAAATCTTGTTCAATTGCTCATGCTGAAACAATGTAAGAGACAGAGCATATCCTTCTGAGATTATCAAAAATAGGTATACTTGACTGCGTCTATACTGTTTCTGAGAAACTAACGAACCCCAAAACCCAGATCAAACGTGTACATATAATATAGGCCTAAAATCAATAAGACTATGGTTACAAAATAAACGTGACCATATATTTAACCCTGGCTAGATATTTAGTTACGGCATTGAATTGCAATGACCAGGTAGATCTTTATGCTATTATTGGCATCAAAGCAAACTGTACTAGCATCGTATATGTTGAAAAGAAACTGAGCTATCAGCAAAAGATAAACTCTGACCTCATTTTTCCCAGGCAAGATTGGTTTTGCATACAAAAGTTCAGCAAATATGCAACCAACCGACCACATGTCAATTGCTGGGCCATACTTTGTGGCCCCGAGTAGTAATTCAGGGGGCCTGCCGCAATACGTGTAAAGTCAGCAAAGTAACAAAAGCTGATACATTAGCAAACATCATAATGCAGAGATATTAGACTTTAAAAGCAACGATTTGTAGGCATACCTATACCACAACGTAATGACACGATTTGTGAGATTTCCAGCATGATCATTAGAAAACATCCGCGCAAGCCCAAAATCCGCCAGCTTTAGCTTTCCCTCATTGTCGATAAGGAGATTTGAGCCTGCACCAAGATCTAGGTCAAGGAACAAGTAAAAGCTATAACCTATCATCAAAAATGTAATTGAGATGTTCACCTTTTATATCACGGTGAAGAACTTTGTGTACATGACAATAGTGCAGCCCGGTGAGTAGTTGCCTCATGTAACACTTTTTTACATGGATTGAAAGTTAGCAATAAAGTTTAACATTAAGTATGCAAAGGCGTATATAAGAATTATGTAGCCGCAATACCTTTATTTGAGGAATAGTGAATCTCAGTCCAGGACGATCAGCGAGTCCAGTCAAATCATGATCCATGTACTCAAAAACCATATAGATGCCTCCCTTGTATTTGTTGTTATCTATAATTTCAAAAAAAAGTCACAAACTTTCTAGGCAACCAAACACAATTACAATCATATATGGCTAAACAACAGAACCTGAATTGACTTTTCACTAACCTGGATTTCCTTGGTCATCCTTGTCCCGACCTTTTTTTAGAGACAGAAGAGGTCATGAAGCACACAATGTTAGCCCTCTCTGAAAAGATATCGCTAAACTAACTTCAAGTGTGATATATAAACATACCTGGTGAAGTGACAATCTCTTTCAGCTCAATGACATTCTCATGATGCAGGTTCTTGAGAATTTTGATCTCTCGGATAGCTGTTATAGGGAACTGCAAACCAATAGAGGAATAATAAGGGTTACAATTCTTAATTGGATACAGAAACTTGCATTAGTGAGCATCATTAACTAAAGAAGAAGCATATACCCCTTCTCTTTCATTGTCCATACGGATCTTCTTCAAAGCCACGATTTCACCTGTTTTGATTTCTTTAGCCATGTACACTTGACTGCAAGAGCACACAACAAACAAATAAACATCCCTAATCATACTTCAGATTCTAACTTCAATAAAAACGCATAAAAGCCGAAACCCACAACCAAACACTGCTTGTAACCCCCGAATAACCTCAATCCCAATGAAAAGCAAGTATCCAGATTAAGAAGATTACGCCTTTTGAATACCCAATTACTCAAAAGTAAAAAAAGAGGAAGAGTTTGAGAAATAGACCCGTAAGTTCCTTCACCGATTTGTTCGAGCTTCTCGAAGCAATCAACGCTGCGAGATCCCCAGAGCGGAGGAGGTTCCTCGAGATTTAGCTGCCCGAAAGCTGCCACCGTCATCTTCGTCTGCTCCGACTGTTTCCTTTCTCTCGAAAAAGTTCGTTCTTTTACTCCGATGATCAAATTTACTCTTTTGCTCGCTTTCCTTTCAATTAAACCTATACTGTTTGTGAGCGTTTTGGTATTCAGGAAACCGGTTTAAACCTACGAATTGTTCGGTTTGAACCGGTTTAGCCTTTGCACCTTTTTGGATTGGATTCGATTACATATGCGGTAGGCGAAATAAAAGCGATTCGTTTGAAATTTAAGATTATCACAGCAAATTGATAGGTCCCACCTATGGATTTAGATTCGTTTTATATGGATTTATTTCATTTCATGCATATTGTTGAATTTAATTTCGCATCTAAACAGACTTGTTCTGTTATGATACTTTTTCTTAATAACATGCCAATATCATTAATTGACAAGTCTCCTTGAATATTACACACACACACATACAAATTCGTGTGGCTCAAAAATATTACAATTTGTTGTAAAAGTATCTCTCCTTAATTTCATATCTTTCTAACATAAATAAACTTTTTGTAAAAGAAAAAAAGTATGGACCTTTCTACCTTTTAAAACGCCCGCAATTTAATGCTGAAGATAAAATTTAGTTGTCTTTCTATACATGCACTTGGAGGCGAATTTGAGAAGAATCCAAATATGGCGGGAAAATTAAGAAATTATTTTAGGTTTTTGTCCAGAGGGCTCATAGTGTCTCACAGGAGGTCAGACTTGATGGCACAGAGGACTCATCTGCAGTGTTTTCGTGCTTTGCACGCTATTTTAGCTGCGTGGACAAACCATTCTGGTTCTTCGAACGAAAAAAATGGATAAACGAAGAGAAATCGTACCGAAAAATCTCTGAGAGAAGAAACCCTAGATCTGTGTTGCTGCATGCTGCTGACGTGGAGATGACTCACGATTCTCCCCACTCATCCTCAAAACCTTAACATCCGTCCCAATTCACCTGCGCGAGTCCCGAACTCAGAAACCGACGGTGATTTCGGATTTTTTGTTTGTTTGTTTGCGGCCAAGTCTGTATGAGGTAAACTGATATCTCTAGTTTTGGAAATTTCGCTGCAAGCAAACCCTATATTTCTTTCATTTATCCCTACATATACATCTCTAAAACTCGTAGTGGAACCAGCTATAACCTGCTTAGGTTCTCTGTATAACAGCTGGTACCATGGAGATATTGACTTGGGTGATGGGGAAAGATTAGATAGTTTCCTTAAGGGTGATGTGCTATATGAAGTTGTTTGTTTAAGTCTTTGATTCTGTTCAGATTCGTTGGTCCACAATGGCATTAAAGATTTATATGTTTTCTGTCTATAGGGCTTTTCCTTCTTCGTCTTACTACTATATAGGGAATCCGATTGGGTATGAACCGGTGATAAAATAATCTTTAAAGACTATAAACAATGTTCTCTCATCCATTCCACTTTCTATAGAAGATCTTGACTTGTAGATTTGGTTCATAGTACACAATGGGGTTGAGATATGATCTTCTACTAACTGACATTCTGGCTGATGATGCAGTTTTCAAGGTAATCAATATATTCCTCTTCCAAGCCACTCTCTTGTGCTGTGATGACAACGTAGTGGAGTTGTTCTACCATCTCCTACTACGATGGTGTTTTGAGTGATATTTTATTCGTGAGTTTCTTAATTCAAGGGATTGGTCAGCCATTTGGGACTTATATATGACCAGCACAGATAACTATCCCACTTTCTGCACCATAAATGATACATAATAAGTCTTATTTTAGTCTACATTGGTAACGAGAGAAGCCTCTGTTACCATGTTTCAGTTTCAAGCCATAGGAGTTTGCTATCCAAGGAAGCTCGCTACAGTTCGATACAGGTATCTCATCTTTTTGGGTAGCCAGCCAAGCTGCAAGATGCTAAGTTTTAATAGTCAGATATCTTGTCATTGTGTAGTGCTTCTTGTTAATAATTGTGTTGATTCATATTTCTACTGAGTCATGTACAAAGAGCGTTCTGCAGATTTCGCTGTTGTTGGAATAAATAGATAGTTGAAATAGCAATGATCTAGTCCCTGATATGATTTACCTAATATAGTTTATGTGAAGGTTAAGTCAAAAGATATTCCGAAAGATCTATCTGCCCACAATATTATATAAGGGAAATCGTCAAAACTATTGACTTTATTGCAGAATTTATTGATTGTTATCTCTTTTCATTATTATCTAAACTTGGGGTTGGCATCTGTAATATCGTGTGATGTTCACATCATCAGTCTACAGCTTACTTAGCAGATTTCAATCCTGCATCTCATATAGACCACGTCCTCAACTTTCTAGCGTAGCATCAATCTTTTTTTGGTGTTATTATATAGATTAGGAGAACTCCCGTGTGTGTTTTTTGTGTCTCCGAAAAAGATAGGGACAAATTTGAAGCTATAAGGGATAGGTCAGTGTGTCCTTAATGTTGAGTGCTACCAATATAGAATAAGTACAAAAGGCTTAGGACAAAGAGCAGATCTAAAGGCGACTTATGAGGTTTGCTCATGGATACCTTTGTGTTCTTTATTGGAACTCATTTTAAAGACCTGACTTACCAACCCCAACCATGTGTTTTAGAGTTCTGCACAGCTTTTTATGATGCTTTTGTCAAGATTATTCTATTATGTATCCTTTCCTTACGTATATATTCATGCAGAGATCTTCGTACTTTTTGGGTCAGGCCATGTGACTTACTTTTTCATGCAAAAAGCTTTTCCAGTCTTTTGTCTTTAAACTCTTATACTTTCGTGAAAAGATCGAACGCTTTAGCCTGTTTGCTTCTTAAAAGCAACAATGTTATCTTTACAGGGTCTTTCAGATTTTCGTATCGTCTTCTGCTTGATGCTTGCTGGCGACTGGTGAGGGAACGATGATCTCGAAGAACATGGCCAGTGGCATGGCGAGTCTTTCTAGGTTTTGAGGTTTGTAGATGTCTCTTCCTATTTCTTTGTCTAATCATTCGTATATTCTTTCTGTACAATCTTTAATGACGCAAATGTGGTTGCCCCAAGCACAGACAAACGGTAAAAGTATTTCAAAATTTTATGGTTTTATCACTGGTTTTAAGCTATGTTGATTGGTGATATTAAAGCGACTGTCTAGGGAATATCATATATCCAAGCACATCATTCATGAAAAAGATGACACAAATCTACCTATCCACCTTTATCACATGACTGGTAAAGTTAATTAACTTTTTCAGATGTGCCTTTTTTGTCCCCCATTTGTCAAGGTGAAAGCTGGACTTTTTATACTTATTTTAAGATTGTTTACTGAACAAATCTCAATTTGTGTGGTTTATACTTTGTATTTATACAGAAGTCATCGCCTTTTCATAGTAAAGCTCGAATTTCCAAAAATGGTATTTTATATGTTCAACTTGTCTAGATGTTAGTAAAAAGTTTGTGAAACTAATAAAGATATATACATGCACAATGAATTATTTTAACCAGAATTAGTATATGCTGAAGGTGGACCTTTGATAACCCCTATAAAAAGCTTTTCGTGAGAAGGCACTACTAACTTGGTAAACTCAATGCCACTACTAATGCTAAACACCTTTTTTTACTACTTATTTGTAACAGATGAGCAAAGATGATGTTTATATACTATTATGAGAGTAGGTTGTTTATTATTAGTATATAGTATCTTTTGTTTTAACTTTTCATTTACCAATGTGATGATAAAGATGTATATGTATAGAATACCCAATAACACATAGCTATGATGCCTAATTAACCTTGTTTAACAGATTTCTTATTTGTTGATAGCTACTGCCTCTCTGCCTCTGAACTCATGGCCTTTCTATATGGTGATTTCAGTTTGGGCTTTGTTAGATTGGGTTTAACAAATCTGAGGTCAGACAATCCTAAACTTATACAGTCTTCTAAACATCCTTTTATGTAGTGTAATTCTCTTCTAAGATTTGCGGTGAGCTTAAGATAATCTGTTTGAATATATTTTTCCATGGCAGAAATATACGCAGAAATTAAAGCATATTATATGAATACCATATAGGGGCGTGGAGACACATCACAGCACGTGAACGGAAATGGAAAAATTTAAACTCCTGGTAAAACAAAAATTCTGAGCTTTATATTGTCTATTTTTCTAAGGCATAACTTATTCTTGAAATTTTAGAGAACTTATTCAATTCGTCAATCAGTTTTTCTTTTCATTTTCCTTGATGTTCTGAATCTTGTAGAGGATTTATGATGATTTGTTTCCTACATTCCCTATTGCTTCTAGACCTTGTTTGACAAGCTTACTGGTTACATGCACCTTCTTAAGTCGTACGTGGTAACTAAATAAGAGCGAGATTGCCTCTAGTCCTTGACCTATTTTGTTTGTAGGACATATATACACATAAAATACACGTTTTCTATATATAGTGTTTTCTTCTTTGCATTTGGTGAAGTCATGTTATGAACTTATGATTACTCTTCAAGTGTGCTTATTTGTTGCTGTAGATATATCTCACTAAAAGATAGATGCCATTGTTGCATCCAAAGTAAAATATTTGTAGAGCTCTTGGAAGGCATATTCTTCCGTTGTTAGCCACCATGTCTTTTAACTGTCTTTAGTTGTAAAACGATGTCCACGACAAAAGAAGTTCAGCCACCTAAAATGGCATTTAGTGGTTGATAGTTAACAAAAACAACACTTAAGACCACACATTTTAGCCCATATAGTATTAATTTGACTGACTTTATAAAACTAATGGTAAACATTCTTGTTCTTCCTTTTCATTTGTCATGTTCTCGAGGTTTCTTGTGACGTTTCTTTTTACCAGATGCTCCAGCAATGTTGGGCGTAACGGTTAAGAAAAGTATGTGCTGATTTAGTATTCTAAATGAAGAGTAAGCAAGAAGAGTTTGAACGGTGATTTCTTGTTTCACTTTCTGGATTTGAATAACAATTTGAGTTCCAAATATTAATGCCTTTTAGACCACTAACACATAAAACTAATCCTTTTTATGCGTAACCACCGTTAATTTGATTACTGCAGACTAAATAAAATTACCAAATAGATTTCCTGGCCCAATTCATGTATTCTAATAAGGGTGCTACCATATGAAAACTTGAAAAAGAGGATATTAAAGATTACAAGTATATATACGTGTGCATGCGTGTGATATTACACGTGTGTCTCAAATTTGTTCTTCTTGGTTTTATATATAGTCACCACTTTTGTAACTCGTTGGAATTTCTTTCAGGAACCTCACTGATGATATTATACGTACGAGCTTCTCGGTTTCCTCTAACTTGTGTAAGTTCCAAGAGTTATGTATTACTGCAAATAAATCTTACGCACCTTATTTGTGTGTTTATCTTACCTTATATATATCGGTTTTATGGAATTTTAGAGTTGGTTAAAATATACTCAGCAACATAGCTATTTTCTCGTTTACATAAGAAATAGATAAAGGGTTTAAATGTTCATTGGTGGCATAGAAAGTCCGGGATTTTAGACGCGTTGGTTAGAAACTTAGGAGAAGAAGCAATTCAGTTGTTTAGCTGACATTTACAACCAAGTTGGGTTTCTTTTTTTTTAATTACAGGAAAAGAACGGTTTAAGTGACATCACATGTTTCATAATTAATACTTTTGTAAGAACCTAGTGCCTTCCTTAATTTTTTAGTATTTTCTGTACCTGCTTCCTCCATTCGAGACTGTGGTCCACTCTGCGAGGAACCCTAATTCAACAAGCAATTCAAAACCCCCTTTTCACCAAATTTAATCAATACTTATGTATGATTTCTCGTTTTTTAAACCCCCTTTTGAAGTTCGTAGGCTTCTCTTGCCTAGGTATCGTGATATTTGGAAGCCTCAAACCGTTCTAAACTCTAGGGTACATGATCCTGGGATTATCTAGATGAAATGAAACCATACACGTTAACACCCGGATGCTTCCCTGGACTTTCATATTGTATAAGGAAAGTGATGCAATGGCTTTCATTAATTGGCTTCTGATATGGCTCTATAATCTCTACATGAAAATATTACAAATAAAGTTACTTACATGTTGGTCTATAATTGGAAATGTATGCTCAGGAAAGTGGTCTTTGTTGGGTATATCTAGGCAATGTTAATTTGTCAAGTCTCATGCATATTCGTATGTTTATACTTGCAGTGATGGTATAAATGAGTTAAATGAAAAAATGGTACTGCGGATCCATATCAAAGCTGTTCAGGGTATCATATGTCATTTCCACCTACAGTTACTGCATACACACGAAGACATCTTCTGGAAACTGACAGATTTGATGCCCTCATTTGGTAAAACATTCTCTTGTTTGATTTTTCTATGTTTCTTGATATTATGTCTTTCAATTTGAAACTCTGCACGAAACCAGTGATCTTCATTATATAAGACACAGAAGAAAAAGACAAGAGCTTAAGATATGCCATTGGTTGCAATACTAATTAAGGCGGACGGAGAAAGTCTTTTAGGTTTTAAAGCTGATGGAGATTTAGATACTTTTCTGCACCCACCTCTCCCCTAACCAGCTCCTCCCTAATGGTCAAAATGTGTCACATTCAAGCCTGTCACCATCATCAATAGTAAGCTTTTCTTCTGATAATACCAAAACTTACCACTGGTACCTTGTCCTTCATATTTGTATGTCCATGACTATGCTGTCAGAAGTTTCAGCAACCAGATTCTCATTGATTGAAGTTAGAATATGATATATGGTTACTTACCTTAAAAAACTATTACTGATATGCTACACCTATTTGCTATGGAAATTCATGTAATGAGACAATTCTCCTGGAGATATTTACTAATTTTATCTGTCTACGATTTATTTTACCTAAAATTTTCTATGCTGCTGTCCTTATAAACATCTTTAATCTCTTGCGTTGCTACGAATTGTATTTTTTTGCCACAAAATGACACGAAGCCGTTGCTGATATGCTTTTTCCCTATTGCAGCAGGTTTCTTCGTTTGGTACCTTTTCTTCCTAGAAGTAGCATTTGGGGGTTGGAAAATCTCGGTAAGTATTACCTAAATTTTGCTATATCAGGACGTTTCCATGATATGTCAAACAAGAAATTACACTGTGATATCAGAGCCGCTCTGCATTTTTTACTTGATTCAATAATATCTCTGGACTTAATTTAATTTCATATTCTTGGAACATTCTCATTTTCAGAGACAATCCCTAGCTCTTAGGGCTTATTGCTTGAATTTTGTTTGGTTGGTTGATCGTAGCTTTAACTGATATGAAGAAAATACAATAATAATGAAATAGAAATTTAATAAACCGTGGAAATCGATGATGCGAGGAAACCTATTTTGCGTGCCAGAGGAGATATCTCTCTTTGGCCACCCTTTTGTTGCCATGTGTTGTTGGCGCTGACTTCTATTTCAAATCCTTCTCTTTTATTTGTCTGCAATGATTAAAAAATATAACTAACAGTTCGTTTCTTCCTCCTGTCAAATTCCCTTTACTGCCCTTCTCCTCCATCATTACCTACTCGATCAGAGAAGATCT